>BLKR01005241.1:0-85396 GCA_011170035.1 Teleogryllus occipitalis
AAAAGAAAGTCGTGTTAGTTACACTATTTATAACTCAAGAACGGCTGTACCGATTTGGCTGAAAATTGGTGACCAGGAAGCTTAGAGCCAGGAGACGGACATAGGATACTGTTTATCCCGTTCGACAGCGTTCCTGAGTGAGAACGCACGTTTTTGCACGTTTTTGCACGTTTTTGCACGTTTTCGCGTGATTTCGCATGTTAGCGGCCATTGTTGCCTGTTGTAACGCCGCACTGATAACAGAAAGCGATAATGATAGCCGCCTTTCGTTCGCCGTTATATCTATATATAGTCGTGTTAGATACACTATTTATAACTTAAGAACGGCTGTACTGATTTGGTGAGTAGGAAGCTTAGAGCCAGGAGACGGACATAGGATACTATTTATCCCGTTCGACAGCGTTCCTGTGTGAGAACGCACGTTTTTGCACGTACGCAGTGCAACAAAGATAGTACAGTTTCTCACAGTGAGTGCGACGCGAGAAAAAGATGGGACCGGCTGTTACGGCGGAACAGAGTTCGCCGGGTCAGCTAGTATATATATAAAAGAAAGTCGTGTTAGTTACACTATTTATAACTCAAGAACGGCTGTACCGATTTGGCTGAAAATTGGTGAGCAGGAAGCTTAGAGCCAGGAGACGGACATAGGATACTGTTTGTTCCGTTCGACAGCGTTCCTGTGTGAGAACGCACGTTTTTGCACGTTTTCGCGTGATTTCGCATGTTAGCGGTCATTGTTGCCTGTTGTAACCCATTGTTGTAACGCCGCACTGATAACAGAAGGCGATAATGATAACCGCCTTTCGTTCGCCGTTATATCTATATATAGTCGTGTTAGTTACACTATTTATAACTCAAGAACGGCTGTACCGATTTGATGAGCAGGAAGCTTAGAGCCAGGAGACGGACATAGGATACTGTTTATCCCGTTCGACAGCGTTCCTGTGTGAGAACGCACGATTTTGCACGTACGCAGTGCAACAAGGATAGTACAGTTTCTCACAGTGAGTAACACGCGAGAAAAAGATGGGACCGGCTGTTAAGGCGAAACAGAGTTCGCCGGGTTAGCTAGTATATATATAAAAGAAAGTCGTGTTAGTTACACTATTTATAACTCAAGAACAGCTGTACCGATTTGGCTGAAAATTGGTGAGCAGGAAGCTTAGAGCCAGGAGACGGACATAGGATACTGTTTATCCCGTTCGACAGCGTTCCTGTGTGAGAACGCACGTTTTTGCACGTTTTCGCGTGATTTCGCATGTTAGCGGTCATTGTTGCCTGTTGTAACCTGCGCCTGATAATAAAACAAAAATGTCGTGTATCACAAGGTACTTAACTGAAGAGTGCAACCTATGCACCAAAATACAGGAACAATAATGAATGATTAATCTACTTAATTTTTTTATTTGTATTTTCTAATAAACAATTTAACATAATAAATTCCAAAATCTGCTTATTTATTGCCTTTAACAGCCGGTCCCTATGATTACAGCTTTGTATTTCTCTCTTAAACAAAAATCAATTAAAAAAAACGCTCTGGTACGTAATATATTTTTTAATTATCTATTTAATATCAGAGCGTTTTTTTAAAATTCTTCTTTGTTTGAGACAAAAACACAAATCTGCAATAGCTTTATTATCACGAGTACAACAAGGATAGTACAGTTTCTCACAGTGAGTGCGACGCGAGAAAAAGATGGGACCGGCTGTTAAGGCGGAACAGAGTTCGCCGGGTCAGCTAGTATATATATATATATATATATATATATATATATATATATATATATATATATATATACACATTTGTGTGAGATGACTGTATTTATTATAGTACTAGCTGACCCGGCGAGCTCTCCCCTATAGCCGGTCCCATCTTTTTCTCGCGTCGCACTCACTGTGAGAAACTGTACCATCCTTGTTGCACTGCGTACGTGCAAAAACGTGCGTTCTCACGCAGGAACGCTGTCGAACGGGATAAACAGTATCCTATGTCCGTCTCCTGGCTCTAAGCTTCCTGCTCACCAAATCGGTACAGCCGTTCTTAATATAGTGTAACTAACACGACTATATATAGATATAACGGCGAACGAAAGGCGGCTATCATTATCGCCTTCTGTTATCAGTGCGGCGTTACAACAATGGGTTACAACAGGCAACAATGACCGCTAACATGCGAAATCACGCGAAAACGTGCGAAAACGTGCAAAAACGTGCGTTCTCACACAGGAACGCTGTCGAACGGGATAAACAGTATCCTATGTCCGTCTCCTGGCTCTAAGCTTCCTGCTCACCAATTTTCAGCCAAATCGGTCCAGCCGTTCTTGAGTTATAAATAGTGTAACTAACACGACTTTCTTTTATTTATATATATAGTATTTAGCATATGAAAGAACGGTTTTAATTTGGTAAAATAACACTTAATAAATAAAACATTAAATGACAAATTGTTCACATGAAGAATCAAATTGTTACATGTTACAAAAAACACATTATAAAATATTTGAACTCCCTGAAGGATCCCAGTTCCTTTGGATGCAATGCGTGATGCAATGTCGAGTGGAACATGATACGCTCCTCATGTACAACCAGCTGTTGAGAACTGCTACAGACAGCTTAGCAAGTGCAGTCTACAGACTGAGAATATACAAAATGTCCGCTCAAATTGATCATGGAGAAAGAAGACTAGATTAATTACGCTTGACCACTTAGCAACACCGTCAGCACCAAGAACGTTTTTCACACTTCTCACACGGCCAGGACTCAGTCAAGTGTTGTGATCGAAATAATCCACAAAATTGAAGATCTCTTTTCAATTAAGCAATGCCACGTCCCATGTGGCCGTGTTTAATGAAACACTCCAAACATACAATTTGTCTTGAGTGACGATAGAAAAACATATCACCACTCGTACTGCATCACCTTTTCTGTAGAATTTGACACCACTCGATGGCACTCGCAATTTTATAGCATGGATGGCCACGGATTAAAATCTGTAGAGCGAACTGGCGTGCCTGAACTACTTCTCTCCTCGGGTAACCGCCCTCAACTTCCGCCTGATTGTTGAAGACCCAGAGCTTGCCCGGAAGAGATTATTCTTCACCGGCGTCAAGGCTAAATGAGGGAAAGATTATTTTCTTCGCTTTATCCAACACCTAGAGTTAGACAGAGCTATAGAAGCACAAATACGTGCAGCTAGGGACCCCGAACTGAACCCATAATGCCGAAAAATAACCAGTATTCGCGCGCCGAGTTCGCGTTGTCTTAACGCAGTTCCGTCCGTACCGGTCTACCAGTGATGAGGGTCACTGAAATGGTAGGTCGCTGGGTGCGTGTGTGTACACAACATACTTCTAATCGCCCGAGACCGTCAAAGAACACTGAACTCCCACCGCCACCATTGTCACTTTAGGAGACGTCCAGCGCATCAGATCCATGTAACAGACACAACCGGGAGAGATGGCTCAGGGCGTCATCTGATGTCACTGCAGTCTTTCTGGCCGTAAGATCCCTGTTCGAATCCCAATGGAAGGATTTTTGGCACTAGCTTGTTAGCTAGATCGAATTCAGTCGCGGTCCGGAGGAGAATTCTAGCGGCCGGCTGCTCTGATCAGTAGTTTTCCGTGGTTTCTCCGGTCAACACCAGTCGAATGCCGGAGCAGTACCCCAACAAACTGGCCACAGACCACTCGCGTTCTTTCCTGCCCCTTCCTTGTCCTATACACACACTTATACTAGCATGCACTCCACTACCACACATGCCGGGAGACCAGTTGGGAGCTTAGAGCTTATCCCGGCTGGGGCGGTGCCCGCTGGTGGGAGATAACTCGCTAGGTTGGGGAAAACCTCGCTAGCCAATTGTAGTTCGGCGCGGATCTCTCCATCCAGCAGGGGAAGATCACTGCCAACTCCCGAAGAAGAAAATGCACTACACTAACGGAACTAATGACCTCAGTAGTTGACGTGCGCAAAAACACTACCAACCAACCAACCAAGGTCTTCGTGGGGCTCCAAAATAAACAGATTGACCCTACTAACCTCAAAGCCATTTTTTTATTCTTGGAGGGAACGTACAAGGCACGGGAACCGCTGGCGGACTCGTAGCCGGAACTGAAACGTTTTGCGATTAATTGGACGATTCCCTTTCCGCCGTACAGTAGAATAAATGCCTTAGTTTTCTTCAGGTTGGGGTGAATAAGTTTGACATGAAATTGTTTCACGAAAAAATCATCTTGTAAAGACAAATTAACCCGCCTCCATTCTAGGACGCGGAAGCATTGCAAGGCGGATGCGGGGGAAACGGCTGGGTTTGCGCCTCAACAAGTTGCCGCTTCAGTGCATCGCCAAGGCCATCTTCGCATCTCCTCTCGGCAACCTGCTGTGCATGAAAAACGTCCTTGGCGTGAAGCTTCGAAGAGTCGCGAATACAGATGAAATGATCCTGTCGTCTCAAAACGAATTTCCTCGTTTAAGTATTCAGAAAGACTCTTAACATACGAGTATGTGTTAAAATGTCTTCCCTCCAAAACAATACGTTGAAAACGTGTACCTAATTTCCGCCACCTCCACTTTCATGCTGTGCTCTGTTGAAAAAACAGACGAATTGATTCCTCGACAAATGAAGTCGAAAAAGTTATTTAGCGCGCAAAAATGGATGGGAATTAGTCCACATTGGATGTAGGTTAATTAAAAATGCCAGAGTTTTGCAATCCCAAATTACAGCTGGTCCCAGAGAATAATTAAATGTGGAATAGCTGAGATCCCGCGTAGTTTGCAAAAGTTTGAGTATTAAGAGAGATTTGTTATGGGGTTGACTTGGAATGGTCTGGCATTCTGAACTTCAGCTCCGCTATTTTCGAGAGACTGCTGTTTTTCTGGGGCGAAGTTCGATCTATAGTGTGAGTAATTTGCATGTTTTATCTAGGAATTAAAATATTCAACCAGACATTGTATATGAATGTGAAGTTAATGTGCTAACATTTCAGTCGGTAACGAATTCCATTCAGTGATACCTTACTCATGGCTCTAGACTTAGTATTGGCAGAAGAAAGGGTATGTTAACAACAAAAATAATATTCAAAATAATTATTTTGCTTTCCAAATCATGCAATCATGCGATGAAAACTGCAGGATGATTATCTGCAGGAGACTTAAACTCGCTTTGTTTTCAGCAGTATATGCCTGTTATGTCATAAAAAACCTTTTCTGTTGTTCTTTGTGCCAAATTGTCACATTGACCAAATTACAAAAAAAATCTTAAAATCACAACAACATTTTTAAAAGGAACAAAAAAACTTCGAAAACCAAGACGTTAGGTTTAGGTCTAGTTAACAACAAAAATTAAAAAGTTATCCTTATTTTCATGAGCACAGAGGAATATTGAAGTTACCAAGGAGTAAAGGAGGAAATATAATTTTTGATCATTTCAATTTTCTACAAGTGAAAACATTTTAGTGTTTTACTGCGATTTGATGTTAACAAAAATTCAACATTTTCATTTTTGGAAAAATATTCAAATTATTTTATTAAATATTTCATGAAACAAAACAAATAATTACAAATAATTAGGTTCACTTCTCTTTCATTTGTAACAGTAATAATTATAATCCAACATTTGGCTTCGATTACCAACCTGTTGTCAACGTTAGAAAACTTCAAACAAATTCCAGGGAAGAGAAATTATTACAATTTCAACTAAATGCGAAATATTTTCGAAACATTACTGCATGGTATCTTAACATAAATGCTAACACCCCTATAATTAGAAAGATAAAAACTATCCTAAATTTGTTAGAGATACCCTCTGTTTGAATGACATTTAGTATAGAGTACTTAAATGAAGGTGTGTACAAATACTGTACATACCTGAAAAGTTATTGCAATTGAAACAACTTAAAAACCCGAACCTTTGTTTTATTCAAATTGTTCTTCAGAACGGTGAATTTGTATTAAACATACACAAGCTTCGATTAATGATTTTAATTGTTTATACATAACATGGCCACTCTCAAATTAAATATTTGCAAACATCGTCGTGTTGTTGTCGATGTCACATCGCTAGTTAGAGAGCCAACAGGAAAGAAACCATCAAATGCAATTTAGCAATTATATCGCAGATTCATGACCTTTTCGAACAACGAACCATGATTTCGCATTTTGCAATAAATTTTAAATTTTATCGCAGATTGAAAACCTTCAGAAACATACTGCACCGACCGCCAAACATACAATTACTATTTTTTTCAGTGTTTGATAACATTTCGCCGTTTTAGCAGTTGCTAAAATCTACCATCCGTAATGATAATTTTACTACTCCCATAAGTCAATCTTCGGCAAAATCATTTTACGGCGACTCGATTCTCCGCCTCTGTTCCGCTATGGTGGCCGCCTGTCAGCAGCAGAGAAGCGCCCCCGAGCAGCCAATCGAATTGCGCCAGCGAGACCCCGCACGGAGCGCTGGCGTCGCAGTTGACATGATGAAGTTAGAGGGCAGGCATTTGTAGTGTCGAAACCGCGTTTTGCGTCATTTGCCTTCCCTATTTTGACCGCCGTGTGACAATTTGCGTCCCGAAAATGGGTTCTGCGGTTTTGGCCGTTGAGAATTGCAGCAATGAAATTATCCTAGCGTCATTTGCCGTCCGTGCAGTTCCCTGAGGCTTACTCCAGCTGCAGGCACATCAAACAGGTCGTGCTTAGTCTAGGGATGGAGGTGCGATGTTATCGGACAAGGGTTTGTTTTAGAACGCGGTTTTCGATATTGGCTGTTTTGAGGTAACACTGATTCTGCATCGGAAAACTAGTGGTGCTACAACAGAAAATACTTTTTTGAATTACACTAAAGAACAAAAAATAAACTTTTTCTTTTCAGAAATAAAAATATGTGATTCTGCTAGTATTTTTTCTCCTGATTTCAAATATGATATTGGTTTTTCCCCATCACCCAAAGTTTCTGAGAGACGGGCATTTATAATTTCAAACATTTTAATACTTTTTACATTCTTAACTACACAATATTCAAACATTCTGACTGACCCAGAAAGTATGAAAAGTCTATTTTCTGCTACATTTCGCCGATGGAGAATCCCTCTTAAGAGTCCAACAAGAATTGGTGGCATAGTAAGATTCCATTTGCTGTGAAATACTTTTTTTCTATCTAAAAATCTCCTGATGAGTGTTCCCCGTGCTCGTCATTCACTGTTCCAAGATTTTCTGGTAATAAATGTAGGTTTGGTACGCAGTAACTGTACTTTTAAGGCACTACTATCACCCAAATGTTTAAAAGATGCTATAAAAGAGTCAACAGTATCTATAATTTTTCGCCTTTCGATAACTCCAAAAAACTGCCACATTTTTTAATGCTTTCCAAGCTGCTTTCTCCAGTGGATACTATAGTTCCTCAATCGTTGCATTATGCATTAATGTTTGAATTTGTGTACCCACAAACATTCCTCCTTTAATTTTTTGCATCTCTAATTTTAGGAAACTTCTGTTTTAAGTACATAAAATCAGGAGTATTATCAACGGCTTTGGTAAAATTCTTCATTAATCCTAATTTTATATGTAACGGAGATATTTACATGTGTTTTTTTAGATTACTTTAAATTTCGTACCAGGTCTTTGAGATCTCCCTGAGTCAATAAATGAGGCTCAGGTAAAAAGATTTGTTCAAAATTTGTATCACCAGAAGAATCTGTTTCTTTTTCTTTCACACTTCTATTTGAATATGAACTATGTACATCTAATGTCACGTTCTTTGACGTCTTTCGTATGGGCAATTCATCGCAGTGTAGATCAGGATTCATCGCAGATTTGTTAATGTACAACCACTGTAAATTTCGATTTTGACGTAATTCATGAAATGTTTGGAAAGTAGAAATAGTCAGAGGAGTGATATTGGGTTCCTTTCAAATCATAAATAAAGCATATGGCATGTAATGGGTGCCACTTTTCCAAACAGTGAGTCCCGACGACGATAGAATTTTCGACACTAGCTTGTCAGCAAGGTCGAATTCAGTCGCTGTCTGGAGGAGAATTCTAGCGGCCGGCTGCTCTGATCGGTAGTTTTCTGTGGTTTCTCCGATCACCACCCGCTGAATGCCGGTTCATTACCAGAACAAACGGACCACGAACTGCACGCAATCTTTCCTTCCTCTTCCTTGTCCTATCCTCTCCCCTTACAAACACACACTTACACTAGCATGCACCACACTACCACACATGCCAGGAGATCGGTCGGGGGCTTAGAGCTTGTCCCGGCTGGGGTGGTGCCCCACTGGTGGGAGACACCTGGTTGGGGAAAAGCCCGCAAGTCGTCGGTAGATCGACTCCGGATCTTGCCATCCAGCGGGAGAAGATCACCGCCACTTCCTGGTGAAAAATATGCACTACACTTACGGTACTAATGACCTCAGAAGTTGACGCGCCCCGAATCACTCGACGTGGGCCCATAAACAAATGTTGACATCTAACTACGATCCAAATTCCTATGACTTCCCTCCAAATTCATTTCGAGAGATCCCTGAGGTATGTAAAAGTTTTCCCTGTACCAACCAGTTCCATCTCGAGCATGTCAAAATTTGTCGTACCCTCAAGCCGCTCGGAGGTCGTTTGAATGCATACTCGAAGTTGGGAACTGTTTGGGCCCAGTTGTGTTGCGTGGCTGGTTAGTTTTTAATGTGGAATTTTAAATTTGGTCGGTCTCGTTGGGGAAATCGCGTTCCCTTTGTGTTTCCGGAAGATTAGAGCGTGTGTGAGTTCTTTGTGAGTGAGCAGCCCCAGGTGGCTACCTCTCTGTGATGTCCTGCCCACACTGTCTGTGAAGTTGATGACTAGCAAGTAAATATTCACTTGCTTACATATGTAGATACCACACTATTGTTGCAAATGATATTCAAACGACTGTCACCATTAAAATGAATGTTTTATTTAAATATTAATCATAATTAATAATAAGAGAACAAATGTATGCTTGACTTATTTTGTTCTTTAGAAATGATGCTATGTGCTATGTACTTACGTACTGTGACGGGTTTTTCTCCATTTAAATACGGTCCAAGCTCACAGTGTGATCCAGGTCACGTGGGTACTGAGCGGGTTAGAGAGTAAACGGCGCGAGACGAAGTTAAGGAACGGAAACGGAAGCATTAGGGTGTGCAATGCAGAGGAAGTCAGGAGTCCAAACTGGACTGGAAGCCAAACAGTGTGAAATACGGAGGTGGCACAGAAAGCGGGTGAGACGATGACAACACGCAAGGCGTAGTGGACCAGCGGAGAAAAGGGATGGGGTGGGGCAGAGGCAGATGTGGAAGTAGCGTCGACAGGGGAGTATCATCGGGTGTGGAATATAATGGAGGCGGCGCGGGGCGGGCGACGGAGGGTCGTCGGGACGAGGGGTCGTCTGGTGGGACCTGGCGTGGGACCTGGCGAGGAAACTGGGGTGGGAGCTGGCGTGGGAGCTGGCGTGGGAGCTGGCGTGGGAGCTGGCGTGGGAGCTGGCGTGGGAGCTGGCTTGGGAGCTGGCGTGGGAGCTGGCGTGGGAGCTGGCGTGGGAGCTGGCGTGGGAGCTGGCGTGGGCGCTGGCGTGGGAGCTGGCGTGGAAACTGGGGTGGGAGCTGGCGTGGGAGCTGGCGTGGGAGCTGGCGTGGGCGCTGGCGTGGGAGCTGGCGTGGAAACTGGGGTGGGAGCTGGCGTGGGAGCTGGCGTGGAAACTGGGGTAGGAACTGGCGTGGGAACTGGCGCGTGAACTGGCGTGGGAACTGGGGTGAGTGCTGGCGTGATAGCTGACTTGGGACCTGGCGTGGGAGCCTGGCGTGGGAATTGGCGTGAGCGCTGGCGCGGTAGCCGATGCAGGAGCGAGCGTGGGCACGAGCGTGGGGGCGGGCGAGTGAGTGAGTGAGGAGGCGAGCGCGTGGGCGGGGGTGGAAAGTGCGGGGGCAGGCGCGCGGGTGGACGTGAGGGGGGGAGAGGGGCTAGAAGCGGAAGCGGATGGTCGCTGGGCGGGCGGGTGGCATGCGCTGAGACAGGCGCGGGGGCGGGAGAAGTCGAGCGCCAACTCGCGCCCACGGCGCTGCCGTGCGCCTCCGGGGACGGCGGTGGTGGAGGACCCGGCCAAACACGCGCCGTGTTTAGACAGAACTTCCGCTTCCGCGGAGAAGACCGGCGCGGCGCTGCGGCGCTCAGGGAAAACATCCGACCGCGGAGAAACGCCTCGACCCGCCCGCCGTCAACCTCATCCTCTTTCTCCTTCCCGACACCGCTCCTGCCTTCTCACCCACTATTCTTTGGCCCCTCCCGCGCCCGCCACGGCACCCTCATTCTCACTAACACGCCCCGCCACATCCCGCCACATCCCGCCCCACACCGCCCCACACCGCTCCACTCCGCTCTACCCCGCTCCACCCCGCTCCACCCCACTCCACCCCGCTCCACCCCGCCCCACCCCGCCCCACCCCGCCCCACCCCGCCCCACCCCGCTCCACCCCGCCCCACTCCGCCCCACACAGCCCCACACCGCCCCACACCGCCCCACTCCACCCCGCTCCACCCCGCCACCCACCACGCCCCACGCGGCCCTATCTCTGTCCCTCCGTACCCTCCGCCAACTGCAAACCGCCTGCTCCCCACTTAGAGGCGGCCCTCGTCCCCCCACTCCGCTACTCGTGCGCACCTGCCACGCCCCCATCCGCCCCCGCAGCGGTGCGGCGAGGCGGCGGGGCGGCCCGATTGCGAGCTTTGCCGTCTGGGTGGGAATCTCTGATTACGGCGCTACTCGTATGTTGGCTCATGTCTTTTGTTTATCATTCGTAAAGAGCAGGCAAAATATCTGTGAAAAATACATTTCAAGGCGAATTATTTGAGAAAAACATATATTAAGATGCGAAAGAGACACTATGTTATTTTAAAATAGTGTTTTTCACAAATTGGCTAACTGTACATAAGAAAACTAGGCAAAAAACATTCTGAAAATTGTCTGCGGCTCGATTTATCAGAAGTTCCTGAAGAAATAACTAAATTTAGAGTCAATAATCAGCACACATTGAAACGTCTTTTATTATTAATTACTAAATAAGAAATGTCAACCTTAACCAATTTCCGAATTTATAAACAATTTGGGCATCAGGAAAAGGTAACAGTTGAATTCCTCATTGTCTATTACCGTCTTCGGATATATTACAAATAAATGCAAATCCCGCCAGCTCGGTCGGCGTGTTCTTATGAAATAATTGTTACTACTTACTCCGCAACTAATTACTCAATCTGCCGCCCATACGGAGTGGCGAAGAATCTGAAAATAATTCTAAATGTCTACTTTAGGATTGCAGGTAATGGCAAATGAGAATCAGCTTTCTTTCAAACTATGAGTTATAATTTATTCTGAATACCAAAAGTTTTCTGACCATCATTGGTTCTTACAAGTTTTTGTTAGGTCATAGACATTTTTCTCGTTATTGCAATAACAGTGTTATAGAATCTTTATCCTTTCTTGCCTCTTCGTGCGGTCGTCGCTCGATGTCGCCACATAGAGTAGACCGATCTTCCTTCTTGTTGAAGTCCACGACGATCAGCAACCAAGTCGAAACTTCCTCCAACCACCTCACAAACACTGCCTATACTCTTTATTTCACGCCTCAGGTGGGCACCTATTTCAAACTGATTATTTTTTTCCAAGTCGGAATAATATCCTTTTAATATTATTTTCTATCATCTAACCTGACAATTCACAATTCACTGGTAAAATTTCTAAGTCGAGTTTTTTTAACTTCACCGCGAAAATATTTTAAGTTGACTTTCCAATTCACTCATGAAAATATTACAAGTCTAATTTTGCATTGGTACAACACATAAATTTTACAAGTTCCAGCTGTAAATCTAATGCGGAAATATTCTAAGTTCAAGTTCAATGTTCACTCTCATGAAATATTACAAGTGCCGATTTGATAATGAACCTCAAGAAAAACCGCACAAGCGATCCGCTCACCACCACGACACGAGTCGGAATGCCCTAATTCCCAGTCTGATCCACTCTTCAAAACTCGCTGTGTTTTTTCTCCTTTTTTTGCGTTGCTATGGTGTACCCTCTGCGTATCTGCGCCATGAAAGCCACGTCTTTTGCAATGTTTTGACCTTTTCTGACCAATTTTCGTAACACTGGCCTGTTATAAAAAATCAATGCTACAAGAGAAATGAAAAGGCACCTGTACCGTCTAGCGGCCGTGAGGAACTTTATAGTTAGTCGTCCGTTGATAGCAATCGAAACAAATGTAGCTAAGATGATTCATGAGTACACGAACTTCAAGAAACGGTATTTAATACTTATATACATTTATTAAGGGACATTGTTTTGATTTTTTAATTTTTTTATTTACATTTGTTGCGTCAACTCACGACGCAACGCGTCTCCTAACCCCTTCTTGCTATTGGAGCGCTATTGAAGTAATCCTCCGTTACTTTCTACATATAATCTGGAGTAATCCTCCGTTACTGTGGATATTTATATATTTCTGTCCGTCACGTCTCGTCGCAGTCAGTTGTCAAGAGGACCGCCAGGTTGCATCTCCGCGTACGCGCTCCCACCACGCGCTCCTGCGTCACTACCCAGCGGCCAGAATTGGCAAGGAATAAGGATAGGGGTGGGGTTTAGGACACTTCACAGGTGTTGGGCTAGCCCTTGTGAAGAAGCCAAACTCGTTTGTTGGAACAAATTTCACATGAGATTCGACGGAAATCCAATCCGGATCTCTTTGGCGAAAGGCGAGTGACTTCGCTCTGCGCCACGAGATGGCCCCATTGATAAACATTTTGTATCTTTGTTGGAATCTAGTTATAGAGAATCGTAAGCAAATGAAGCTCCTTACAGCTAATGAAGAATCAGAACATACCCATCCATTTTCAGATCAACGTGAACTGTGCCAGCTCTCTTAACCGTATTAAAAACGTGTGAAACAACATGAATATTAAAAATGGTGAAATATTTCTGTCATCAGCATTATTTAATTTCCACATATCTGATAGTTTTTGTGTCTATTTTATATTTAACTTGAACATTGTGATTCTACACGGATTTAATTGTCTAATTGGCACTGCTGTTCATTACAAACACGACTGAATAGTCAAAGTGTACACTCGGTTATAAGTGAAAGCGTTAATCTGTTAACCCTGTGTATGGCTCACGGAGTAAATAATCTCTGTTCTGTTTCCTCATCCCAGAGCTGCTGCCGACTGTCTGGCTTTCATCTACTACACACACCATGCGACCACTTCATCTATTAAACAGAGCAAACATCTATGGGCTAAGTGCTCGCTAGACGCCTGACGCTGCAGCGAATTACACTGTGCTTTTATGCGGTCTCTTCACCTCTCCCTCTGAGGAGAGAAAGGGAGTGAGAGAGAGGAAGAGGGAGCGAGAGAGAGGGAGCGAGCGAGAGAGAGAGCGAGAGAGAGAGAGCGAGAGAAAGAGAGAGAGCGAGAGAAAGAGAGAGAAAGAGAGAAAGAGAGAGAGCGAGAGAAAGAGAGAGCGAGAGAAAGAGAGAGAGCGAGAGAAAGAGAGAGAGGAGGAGCAAGAGAGAGGAGAGAGAGGGAGAGAGAGGAGAGAAGGAGAGAGAGAGAGGAGCAGAGAGAGGGAGGAGAAGAGAGAGGAGGAAGAGAGAGAGAGGGAGAGAGCAGAGAGAGGAGGAGGAGCAGAGAGAGAGGAGAGAGAGAGAGAGAGGAGAGAGGAGAGAGAGAGGGAGCGAGAGAGAGGGGAGGGAGGGAGGGAGGGAGGGAGCGAGAGAGGGAGCGCAGGCCACGGACCGCGTGCGATCTTTCCTTCATTTTTCTCGTCCTATCCTCACACCTTAGACACACTTTCACTAACATGCACTACACTACCGCACATGTCGGGAGACCTGTGGGGAACGTAAGAGCTAGATCCGGCTGGGACGGTGCCCCGGTGGTGGTAGATACCTGGTTGAGGGAAACCCCGCTAGCTTCCGGATCTCGCCAGCGCGATTATCGCGATTAATGACCTTAGCAGTTGACGCTTCTGGTGGCGCGAATCAATCAATCAACAAAAACTGTTATTTAGAACACGTAGCTTAGGATTCCAGGGGTTTTCACCTGGTCTGGGACACTTGGTAGAAGTGTAGGAATAGATCGCGTTGTGTCGAGGCGCAGTGCGAAAGACTCCTGAGTCTTTCCTGAAGGAAAGGGTAGCAGCGCGTACAGTTTGGAAAATAGTGCTGTCCGCACTACGCTGTTGTTTCTGCGCGAAAATTCGTATTTGAACTAGAAATCTTTTATGAGTAAGTTTAGTAAAGGCATATTCGAAGAGAGTGCTTGTATGAAACGTATTTAGGGAGTCACGACCTTGGGAAATATAGTGAGCCAGAAAAATCTTTCCGCAGTGAACCGAATCAGGGCCTCCTATTAAAAATTGCATTTATGCTGGTGGCAATCAGATCACAGGGAAACAAGTGAAAGGAAAAACTCTTCCAGCATCTGTTATGATTGTGGTGAGTACGCAATTTACTTTTTCCAGCTGCAGCTCGTGCTACCAACATAATTTCTGTTGCAAGTACTCTCACCAACCTAATCGTGATCTCCTACTAAAAATTGCATGTATGTTGGTAGCAACCAGATCACTGGGAAACAAGTGAAGGGGACAAAACTCCCAGCACCTGTTACGATTGTGGTGGATACGCAATTTACTTTTTACAAGCTGCAGCTCGTGTTACCAACATAATTTCTGTTCCAAGCACTCTCACCAGCAAGGTGCCCCTGCAGAGAGACTTTCCTGGCGAGCTGTAGTTGAGCTATAGTAAAATAAGTTTCTTGCTTGATTTCTGAATCTACTGCATATGCAATCTCACACATGAATATCACCTATACCCACCACTCTCCTTACCACACATTAATATCATCTATATTGATATTAATGTTTGTTTTTTGCGTCGTGTTGTGGTTATAAAAAATACTTTATATATTTGCAGCTTCACATCCAAGATGTTGGTCAGTGACTGTGGCTGCTCGCGTGTATTCACGCAGAAAACCAGTACTAAACAGCATGTACTCTCTCGCCTCTACTTTCACCCAAAATTACGCGAAAAGTACTCAAATCTTCGAAAAATGATACATGACATCATTTCAAAATCTATCTTTAAGAAACAGATTTCATTAAGGGAAAATTCACTCTTCATAATTGTAGTTGTAGGAAGTCGAAAAAAATGAATTTTTGCAATTTTCGAAAAATCAGAGTTTTCAACGAAAGTGAAATCTGTATCAGTATTTTAAAAGTCCTTCACACTACGCAATAACAAATTTTAACTGAACATGGTGGAGACAATTTTTTTTTAAATTTTGAAAACGTCCCAGGGGCTTCATGTAAAGTACCCCCGAAAATTAAAATATCGGTTTCAAATTCAAAGATCCGCTACATCGGCCAGATTGATTGGAAAAGATCTATTTTGGAGAAAATTGGCTGTAAGGTTTAGCCACTAGCATTGTTCACACACCGACGGACAGGAAGACGTTTTGCAGTCATTCAATTTTTCAGTATCAAGCACCCACAAAACATTGATTCTGGCTACACCACTTGTAGGAGGATTTTTTTCTAAATTTAACAACAGGATTTACCCACTTTTTCGTTACCAAGGCCCTGTAATAAGTTTTTCTGCCGAAAATTCGCCGTTTTTTCCCGCAGCATTACATAACTTTCTCTCTACTGCGTACGCGGTAGGGAGCTTTCATAGCTGTACACGGTTTTTGTTCTTACCACCTCGCGTCCGTCCCATCGTGTAGTGGTGTAAACATACCATTCACGCGTGTTGGTGAACACATAGCCGGCTCTCTCATCAGTTATTAAATGTTGCTGAGAAGCGTTTACTAGGTTGTTGTTCAGCATGTATTATAAAATAAATGTTTCCAAACTCAGTGTCATTTAGTAAAACTTAAATATTAAGCAAAAGCTAATTAAAAATCTACTTTTCACTTGAAAATGTTTAAAAGATCGATGAAAAATGGAAAACGGCTAGGATTTCTGACAGATGTATTGAGTGTTTTGATGTTTCAGTTTGTATTTCAGCCACCGTTTGGCTAATTCATAGGGACCGCAGGCCGGCATATTCCAAACATGCTCCGACCGGGCCAGGGAGTTGAAACCATCCTTCATTTACCAGCCAGGTGACCAACTGATCTCTCTCTGAGCTTAACAATACTCCGCGCCATTGGATGCAAAACTAAACAAGGCAAAGTGACTTATGCGTTTAACTGACATCATAGACACCTGATACATTGGTTAGCAACGTTAATATTCCTGTATAAAAACGTTATACGAGTGTAGACTCTTCTAGGCGGATACGCTTGTTACAGAGAGAAGAATTAAAAATATCGGGTAAAACTAACAAATTAACGATAAGCTATTGATGAATACAAGCGTAAATTTAAAAAATATTAGTAGAAATTTTAAAAATTACACATAAAATATCTTATTATTAGAGTGGATACAAGAGAAAGGGTCCCATTAATAATTGAAGAATAGTCGCCTGAAGGAAAAGGAGACTGCAATGAAAACGCTGATTGGTACCTCCTTGAAATATTTTGAGACCAGAGCCGGTGTCATATGAAATTCTAAAACACACGTTATTTGTCAGCAATATTCAATCGGCATGGCACACATATATTTAAACCGAAAATGTTTTTTTGAATAAATAAGCAGTTAAGAAAAAATTATTATTAGCAATTTCAGATAGCATTCACTCACGATTCCAGGCTCCCTTGCGATGAACATCACTCGACTTCGAAAGGATCCACATTATTTTCGAAGACAGTAGAATCATTGTGAATTTGCGTTGTAGACCGTCTAATCATGTCATTGGCGCCTTCCTTACATTCTCAGTTCTCAAGGCTTCAACAGTATCATTTCGTCTTCTTCACGCCACGCCACACGAACTCGTTATTCTCAACTTACTCGCCATGCGACGTGCCTTTGTCGCGGCATTTCACAGTTCAGTCTACAAATACGTAACGAAAGCATATGGAGCGAAACTAAGCAGATTATAATTGTAATGTATTCAATAATAAATGTGTAATTTAAATAGACGATTTATTGAAATCTAAAGCAATAGCATACCTGTAAAATTTGTTAATATGGGAAAAAAAGTTAATAACCTCATAAAGAAATCTAAGATGTCATTCCTTGCAAAGAGGTTAATATGATCGTGACTGTTCTGAGAAAAGTGAAGAGTTTGATCTCTTCACAATGTCGACGAATCTACTTTCTGGTTGTCAGCATCTTGGAAGTTTCCGCACCCCTTCGTAAATTCTCAACTTCGTCATCTTTCATTTCTTCCCCTCCCGGACCCTCCCCTCCACACGAGCTCATTGCCTCCTCCCACCTCCCCCGCTTGCCCCCACCCCCACCCCCTTCGCATCACACCCCTGCGGCGCGGCGCGGCGCGGCGCGCCTTTGTTGCCACGTGTTGCTTTCCACAGCTCGCTCTATTACTCCGCGGCGGCGGGGGCGGGGCCGGGGGCGGAGGGGGCGGAGGGGGCGGAGGGGGCGTGGCGGCCGGGGGCTCTAATGGGAAGATTGCGCCGCCGCCGCGGCCGTCACGGAACACGCCGGGGCACGAACGCTCCGCACTTAAGAGCCCGTCTCCGCTCGCGTGCGCCGACGCGGCACGCGACAAGGCCCCCCCTCCCCTCCCCACCCGCCCGCACCGCCCGCCCGACACCTGCCCCAGGCGCCGTGATTGCGATGCGGCGATTAGAGGGGCTTGTTAGACTACGACAAATGATTTGGGTGAGAGGTGACAATCATTCTGAGCAGAATTTTCGCTGGTTTATCACAATCCATTGACAAAACAAAAATGAATTTCATATACACAGGGTATTTCCGTAAGTCGTGGCCTAGATGTTATATCAATGAATACTGTGGCAGCTATAATAAATTCACTATATGCGGATGAAGGTCTATTTAAAATAATGGAATTTATTGAGAATTGCGTAAATCGTTGTCACTGGTAATACTCACCAAATAATTCATCAGCTGTGTGCAATTTGTCCCGTTTATACCACCTCGGAACCACTGTGAGGCATGTCAGCAATGAAGTCGTGGGGGCCTCCATCTCACGTGAAAGACAACGACAAGGAAACACTACGACAAAGCTTTCGTAGTCCTTTCAATCAATGCTTGTTGTAACACAGGTATTTCACTGGTTACCATTTATCGTAAGTAAAACTGCAATTTCCACAAACGACTCCGTTCCATTTTATTGATATCTTGGAACACAGTCTCCAGCATATTAACTTTCTCATGTGTGACTAACTCGACCTCGACTCTACCCATCAGTGCACACATGCGCGACTTGGTGATAGCATTTTGAACACTTAAACAGGGTTTGTGGTGTATTGATCAAATTTCTGTTATATTGCAATATATAGCGTGTTTTCATAAACCGAAAATGTTACTTCCCTCTGAACACCGAAAGTTAAGCTGAAATTTGTCACGACCTTTGACGGTCATGAAATGAACTATGCAAATTGTGTTATGTATCATTTTATTTATAAGAGTTGACTCAGAAAATAAGTTAATATAAAATAAATTTGTAATAACGCATATGACTTGTAGAGTTGAAATTAATTTAGCAATGAAATTACATTGGCCCAAACGTAGTTTTAGACCAACGTATGCATATGCCAATGTAATTTCACCTCCTAAATTAATTTCAACCCTACAAGTGATTGATTATACATGATTATAATCATCGTCATTAATGATTTAGAAATGGGGTTATTGTAGTGGAATTTTATTTTGAATAGGGTACACTTTGGCAGCAGAGCGTATGAGATTTTCATGTGGTTGCATTTATACAACCAACAGTATTTATGTGACACTTTGTTGAACATTTTATTTCCTGCATTTTTGATTTGTAGAGGTGATGTAAATTGTAAAATATATGGGAGGGTATAAACTCGTGGCGATTCTCGGTTATAGTATTTATGGAAATAATTATTATGGAAATATTATATGGATTATGGAAATAAAAATTATTTTCAATATACTCATTTTTAACTAAACTTTTAAAGGAAATAATGAATATATTTGCACACAAAGATAATAACTATCAAATAAAAAGGGATAACCAACCCATCTTCCAGACCTTCCTTTTTGACACGCTGTTTTGCCTTTATTCTGAAGATTCTTTGTTTCCGAGCATCATCTTATAATTTTCGAAAATATGCATTAAAATATTCATAAATACAGTTTGTGACTGAAACACGAATCAAAAATCGGAGATAATTTGTCATTAAGGATATAAAATCGAGCATTCAAGAATTAATGGCAATCATCGTCCGATCAATACTGTAATTAGAAATTCATCGCTCACGTCATCAATGATTGCTCGCAGTGTCAGACGCGTGACGCGAGGCGGACAGGGCACGCGAAGGGTCCGTGGCACATTCAAACAGCCCCCCTCCCTCGGGGGCACGGGATGGGTGCGCGGGCCTAGGGAGAGGTGACGCCTACCTCCACAATGTATCACCCTGCCCTGCTTGAGAAAGAGGGAGAATCTTTTATTCTATTTTATTGAGTGTCAATATTCCTGTTAATTTATTTGTCAATAGAATACATGTTCTAAGAGTAATTAAAATCAATAATTTCACACTAGGTTGTTTCGTACTATTTTGTTGATTAGTTACTGGATTTTGTTTTGCCTGCATGTATGTGAGTCTTGAGTTGTATTGAGAGTATTTTATGTGAAATAAAATAAGTTGTAACTGACTTTGATTTTGATCCACTCTGACATATTTAATGCGCTTTCTTGAGGACTCAAACATCATGAGAGCAATGAAATTCGAAGTCTTAAATTATAACGGCATGCTATCTTCTGATATTTACTAAACATCGCAAACTTGAATAGAAATACATATATCATTTTGAATTAAATATTTAGTGGGAATAGATAGTTTTGTATTGTGGTTTATTGTTGTGGAAAAGTGTGATAAATGCATTATCTGAGGATAAAAATATTTTTCCCGAATGAAATATGCGCACCACACGAATCATTCTCTTCTACAAACATTAATGTAAGTTCTCATGCATTGCATAATATTTAATTTTTCGCATGAAAAATAAAAAACTACATCCGTATTGCAATATAAAAGCTTAATTTCAACCAATGGTACAGACATTTGCACCATAAAGTTTGTTTTCTAAGTTTGAAAACAATTTACCTTATGGAATCCTAGTCATTGGTGTTTAACATTTTCGATTCCGAGAGTTTAACGGCGATAAATAACCCTGACTAGCGACCTTATACTATGAAGCTGCTATGGAAGTTCAAAATGATGGTCGTAAAGCAAACATTCTGTAAAAATGTGTATTTAATATTTTCTCGACGTACCAGATGTAAATACTTTCTTGACATTTGGAATTCCTACCCATAATATTGAAATAGTTGAAAGTTTTTCTGGAATGGTGTTATCAGTATCACTGGTCTACAAAAATAAACTTTTTGTCTTTCACAATGATGAAAATTCCAGATTATATAAGTTTTTTTCATGCTTAATTCATATATCATTTCAATTTTTCTCCTTCAGGCACAAGTTTTGTGTGATATTCATTTGAATATTTTATAACTTTCAATAAAATCAGGAACTAGTTATCTAACTGTAAATTATATCCATTCATTCTGCCTTGCCTAGAAAGTGGTAGACAGTAATTTTTGGCATATTTTGCTTCTGAAACACCTCTTTCTTGGTCCAACAGTCGTTAGCCAGCATATCAGAATTCCACTTGCCTTGGTACCAGTTTTCCATTGTACAAATTTGAGGATGAAAACTTGCCGTGCTAATCGCTGACAGTCCCAAGAATTTCCGGAAAGAAGTTCAAGTGCGAATCCAATAAAAAATTTTAAAGGCATGTTACGTCTCATAACTTTCTAATAATGCAGATCAGTCATTACGTCAAAATAATTTTCTCCTTTATGGTTTCCAAGGAAATTGCAACATACATTTTTGAGACTGTCTGACTGCTTTTTTCCAGTCAATTTAACAGCCCTTCAAAATGTTCACCAAATATTACTGACCCTATTTGTGGTCCAAAAAAATTGCTTTGTTCAATTTAATATCCCTGAATTTGGAAGGAAATTTCGATTTTAAGTACAAGATTCCATAAGAAAGTTTTTCCATAACTTTTACAAAATTTCGTTACTCCTAATAATGGTCTGAGCATGTCAAAACCCGAATGAACCTGCACATATATTACAACAAGAGATATTAAATATAATATCCTTAAATACAGCTTGAAAAAGATCACTAATAAGGTAAAGGTTCCTATGACAGGTCCAAGAGAACGCTAAAATCGGATTTTAAAAAGTAGCTGTCACAAAAAATCTGAGCCTGATGAAAAAATTCTGCTTACATATCTGAATTCAGTATGAACAAATTCATTAGATCCACTAATCAGATTTCTTGTGAAGAAAAGCTTGTCGATCAGTGTAATCGTTAATGTGGTTACAAAAGAAATCAAAGTAATGAATGAATGGCTCAGTGTCATAGTGATAATCTGTTTCTATCAGACTAGTGATTTCAATTCCCTGATCACGTATATAATT
Source organism: Teleogryllus occipitalis (assembly GCA_011170035.1). Taxonomy (NCBI): domain Eukaryota; kingdom Metazoa; phylum Arthropoda; class Insecta; order Orthoptera; family Gryllidae; genus Teleogryllus; species Teleogryllus occipitalis. The sequence continues at coordinate 21,591 of BLKR01005241.1, forward strand.
TGTATCATTCGTTGACAATGCTTTACATTAAATTAAAGTATAGGGCTCTGTTTTGGTATAAAAATGAATATTAGTCATTTTTGTATTTTACAATTCCTTGTATTTTGAAAAGAAAGCCACATACGCGAAAACGGTTTTCATTTTACTTTTGAGAACAAACAGCAACGGAGTTTCGACAAATCTGGGACTTCATTTGCCTAGATAGAGGTGAAGGAGCCAACAGCTCTGCTCGGAATTTTCCTTAGTTTCCTCCAAACTATTTCAGATGGATTCTGGAGGAATACTGTAAGTAAGTGACCACAAGTATTAGTTTGATAATAAGCTAAATACTATTGATAAATAGAACAAACTATAAATAGAATTCACTATTTAATTAAGTAATTACGTAAAGAAAGTGTGAAATGAAAACAAGGTGTTTCTGTATTTGGGGTACCATGTATCGGAAATTTTTGGTTGACTATTTCAGGAGTGGCTGAGATAGCTTACAGCAACAACAGCAGTGCAGTTTCTAGTGCAGTGTGTCTGCCCGGGAGATCCTAAGATTAGAGTCCTGAGGGTGGCGGGTTTTCGACTCTGGCTAAATATCTCCATCGAATTAACCGCTGTCTGAAGGAGAATTCTGGGCGGTCAACTGCTGTAATCTATCAATTTTTCAGTGGTTTTGTCCGATTAATATCACAGAATGTCGGATCAGTACCGTCACAAACGGACCACTGACCGCGCGATCTTGAATCTTCCTCATTCTGATCCTCTCCGGTCCCCTTACGCAAACACATTTCCATGAGGTACACCACTACACATCCCGGGAGACCAGTCGACGGCTTCCGGCTAGTGTCGGCGGAGACGGAGTCAAGAAGGTGAAGATAACAGAGAGGGTGAAGCCCGCAATGTAGGGGGCGCCGGAACTCACGTTCTAGCGGGGCACGAAGACCGCCTCATAACATGCACTACACTTACGGGTCTAATAAGCATAGCTGATTAAATACATGAAAACAGAATAATTAGTTAATACCAGTCATACCGTTTTGCAAGCCACATCAGTCCATGCGTCCAACTTCACGTCAAAGTAAGGTGGGAGGTGCCGTTCTGTGGCTGATACGAGTGAGGTGGCGAATGTACTTGCAAATCTTTCCGAACAGTTGATTTCGAGTAAAAGATAGGAAAGGAGAATGTGTAGTATATGAACAAGGAACAGCTCCAGATCACTCAACCCATCCTCCCACACACGTCCCTCAACGAACAGAACATGCCGGGAGCGAGTGGACCTAAACACAGGTTGTATTCTGCCGCACCGCTCCGTCCAGGGCCAACAGTACTCATCCCGGCCCTATCGTCCGTGCCCCCTGTCCCACATTCGTCCCCGTCCCCGCCTCGTCCCACCGACGTCCTGCCCCTGCCCTTGCCCTCGACCCCGCCTCCCCACAAGCCGGCCAGACCTCGTCTGTAATTGACGGCCAGCTATATAATTGGGTTTATCCCGCGGTGTCCCGCTTGCATATTAATGCCATTGTGTTTATTTGTTTAGCCATGTATTAATATGTGGGCCCGAGTGTGCGCGAGTGTGTGGGTAAATACACGGGACTCTAATTGCGCCTCCGGAACAGTGGCGCAACCGGACGGCGCAGCGGCGTCACATAAAAGCGTTGCCACGCGCACTTTTCTCTTTTCCGGTTTCGACAGCGCCGAAATAAATGACATTGTTTGGCTTTGTGTCCGTCAAACCGCAAGCGCAAAAGGGAATTTAGTAATAGCACTGGGAAGTTACAAGCTGTGCAAGTTAATTTTAATCACCGCGGAACGTGCATGCCTACACTACGCCAGGAGCGCCCATCAAGACGAAAATGATGATTTTGAATATTTGGTTTCTCATTTGGAGAATAATCGAGAGCTCAGTGCAAAATGAAATGAAAATGTAAACAAAGGATTCAGTTTTGCATGAACGCTTGATGGTTATTTAGAAGATCAAAGATGTTAAGAATCGAAATGGTTTAAATGTTGGTAAAGGAATAAAATACTTTTTGAAAGAGTTGAAGAAAGTACTTAAGTAGTATCAAATACCATTTATTTTACTTTACATCTTAAACTCCTGTTCGCTTTAAAATGTAAGCTCGCTGACGGCTCATCCGACCCCCAAAAGTCCCTTAATGAATTGTTTCGTCTTCTGATATTTAAACGAATTGAACTTTGTCAAGAATTTACGTAGTATACCCTCTCTTGAAAAGCCTAGGGCGAAAACTGATGGCTAAGATTGCGGTTCTCATCAAACCCTACTAAACTGATAGATGCTTTCCGTGAAGCAAGTGGTTTCAAAAAGGCTGTGAAACACATAGCGTCTCTAGAGATGCACTGCAAATTCTATCTATAGAAAAACTTTGGAACACTGTAAAGACATTTCAAACTGATTTTTAAAAATTATTTAATCCAATTTTCAATTAAATTTGCTTGGAGCTCACATTACTGAATATTTTTTAAATTAACAAATTGCGGTGTTGATCCACCAAATTTGATATTAAAATAATAACTATTGTGTTTATATGAGGCACATACAGAAAATAAAGTTTCCCAAGATCGACAGCAAAAAGAAAACACAATTCCTTGCAAAACTTAATTGAAGCAGGTGCAGCGCATGTTGCACTACTTTTTTCGTATAATCCGAAAACTATCTAATCGAATCACACCTCGGGATCAACATTTAGATCCTTGTGTCGAAGAAATCTGCCATCTGGGGTAGGTACCAGCGTTTGACAGCTACTGGCAGTGCCAGCGCTAGTCACGGGCAGACCGGGCGATCGCCCGGGGACCTGCAAGTCAAGGAGCCACAGTGATGGGACTGAAAGAAAAAAATATTAAAAAATTGAAAAATAAATTATAACTCGAGAAAATCGTTAATGTAATTTTATAAGTCGCGGTTCCGTTGTCTGATATTTCATAAATTTTTCTTTGTATCCTTAAATGTGTTTAGAGTCATTATTTGCTAGGTAGGACTCTATGAAATAAATCAAATGACGCTAACAGTACAATAGATTCTACTGAAATGCATATTTACTATTTCATGTATTAACAAGTAATTTTATTAAACACTAACCAAACACAATTTTTTTTAGCATTTTAAGATCACCATGGAAATTGTATTATTTGATCATTAAATTCTTTTACTAAAGCTATTTAAAATATATTTGAAAATAAATTTGCATTTCTAGTTTAAACGTAATTTTTATTTGTTGAAATAATATCTCATATAGTTTCTTGATACAACTTTCACAATTTCAATTTTTATCACGGAGGTAGGAGGGGGCTACGTTTCAACGTTACCCTACGCCCAAAATTGTGTAGCTCCGGCACTACCAACTGGCAACTGCATCTCTGTAGTACACGTAATGCTGGCCGGAGAGAGATTTCTTTAGGAGTAAGAAAAGATAGAAACTGATGCGGGCGAGTTCCGGACTATAGGATGGATGGATGGATGGACGGACGGGTCGGGAAAGATCGCGCGCGGTCCGTGGCCCGTTTGTTAGGGTACTCCTCCGACATTCGCCTGGAGTTGATCGGAGAAACCACGGAAAACTACCGATCAGAGCAGCCGGCCGCTAGACTTCTCCTGCAGACATCGACTGAATTCGACCTCACTGAAAAGCTAGTGTCGAAAACCCTGCCGCCATCGGGACTCGAACTTAGGGCTTCCCACTCAGAACACTGCAGTGACATCAGCTGATGCCCTGAGCCACCGCTCCCGGTACGCATTGAGGAGAGTTAATGTACCTGTGCATGAAGGCTTGCCAAGCGGCCTAGCCATTAGGTGCAAATGCCAAAGGGTAACTCCGTTATATGAAATTTCCAACATCTTTATTGGCAAAAAGTGATCATTTTCGAACTGGTCTACATGCAATAAAAGTTTGTAACATATATTCTCACACACCTAATAAAGTATAAAAATATTAGAATTAATGATGCTGCAAAAACTTCAGTCTTCTAGAGGTTCGTTAAACAATTTGTTAGGAATTGCGAGCTAGGTTTGGACATCATTCTACTTTTCTCACTAAAGAAATTTAAATAACAGGTAAATGCAGTTCTAAAACTCGTAGAAGTATGCGAAATTAAATGTTCGCCTAATTTCTACAATTGTTATTATTGTTTATGTTCAACATATACTTGTTAACCAGATTATAATATATCTAATGAAATCATTATTGGAGATCACGATTTTTTGGAATCAACAAGTATGTTTGAGACAATTATTTAACAAATAAAAATAAATTAGTTGTTACTAAATTATCTACAATATGATTAACAATTCAATAATGAATATTGGTATCAAAGCCAACTTTGAAGTTTTATTAATTCTGCTACATTGTCCTACATCCAAATACATGTTCGTAATCAATGGAAAGTGAGAAAACATAACTAACAAGTGATAGTACAGAATTGCACATATTTTCTCCTACCAATTATTTTCCTATTCTCTTCGGAGTCTAAAATACTACCAGGACCTCTCTCGGTACTGACTACTCCTCCTGGAAGGGGTGTACAGAATTTACGCACAATCCGGGCAACGCATAGACCTATTTTGATCCGGTTACTTACATATGTTCACATGATATCTCCGAACTTGTACTACAATTATGATGTGAAATCTAGTTCCTCAATTAAATTCACAGAATGCACCCAGTTTCTTGATAAGCCAAGAAATAATGGTAATATTATGGTATATACACACATTCAATGTGAGTGATTCTAGTACCTCAAAAGGAATTGAAAACATTCGTTTTCATGACGGACATTTTATAAAAAAACACAAGTTTTCGGTGTCACGGGACCCCATTACCTGAATTTCCATTAAAATATTGAAATCAGTTTTCTGGAGCATTGCATAACTTTCTCTATTCTACGTTCATTACTCCGAATGTACGAACGTTTGTGGGAAAGTAATAAATTGCATTGGTGAAACGTTTTTCATTGAAGAATGACGGAATTCTGGAACATCCCTTGTTCAAAAGTAATTTAAATACAATTGAAAGTAGGTTAGTTGTGATTCTATAACGACAGTAAAGAGAGGCTTCAAATTTCATTTCACGTGGTATAGAGTTCATAATTTGAAAACGTAATTTGAGGAAGAGGTAGAAAGAACGTTTATTTTATATCACATACAAAGAAAAATAATTATTGTTAATTATAGCATTTATCCTTGCACATTAATATATTATATGTCTTAATGAAATTGTAGTGCATTATTTGATTGACAATATTCTGAGTTTGACAGCTTGTCACTTTTTTATTGCTAGAGAAAACATATCCTATGATTAACCAACCATCTAAAACAAGCAACACAAAATAGAGAGATATCGAAAAATTTAACTCGTTTCAGCTCGAATTGAAATGACCGCACTAGTTATTTTAACATGTTTGACTTTCAATTACATAAATGCATATTCTGATAATGAGCTTTGAATAATTGCAATTAGTTTGGAGAGGATAGTTTACGCAAAGTTTCTTTTTTGGAAACTGTTCATAATTTCCTCTCTCAGAATGCAGATAACAATTTTTTTACATGCGATTCTCTTGACAATAATCGTCAACAATAAATTTTTCCATTGCAAAAAATAGTTTTCTCAGTTACTGACGTTTTTAAAATAATGAAGCAATTGAATGACACGGACTTTCTCTCACTAATTATTTTTCTAATCTGTTTAGTCAAGGCTAGCTTTTCGGTATTGCCACCCACTTTGCAGCTGCAGTATATCGACCTGTAGGAGATTTTATTTCACGTTTTCTCAATTTCTTGTTTCCCAAAACAGATGAACTGAAATATGACTTTATACATAATCTTTATCTATGAAGATAATATTATTATCATTATAGATAAAAATAAACTTATAAATTTATTTAATATTAAATAAAATATAAATAAATTTATTTAAACTGAAATTGGGTATAACCCGTTGGCAGTTAATTACATAAATAAGGTAACATAGTACATTAGCTAGTATAATAATAATAATAATAATAATAATAATATAACAATAATAATGGTATAACAATTGTTGCATGAGTAACCACTGCTGAACGCATATTGGCCATCATAGAGCCATTTTCCGTTCGGTTCCATGTTCCATTTGATTTCCCGTTCTTCCTCAATGTAACTTGCAACTAGATGCTCCATAGGTTTGCAGACCACTGGCGTAAGACTTACCGACCTATAATTACATAATATAGTTTTGCCGCCACTTTTAAAAATTAGTACAACAAAAGCTACTTTCCATTCATAAAGTACTTTTAAATTCTTCATGAACACGCGTCAAATATTGTAAATAGGTACGGTAATATTGCCTCTCCTCCTAGTTTAATTATATCCGTAGATATGTCATCTGGACATCTTGACTTACCATTTTTCGTAGCTTTTACTTTATTTCGTAGAGCGTTTACTTCAAACTGATTTGTAACTGAAGACCCTTGAATTAGTGGATGGTTCGTATTGCTTTTGAAAACCGAACTGAAACACTTATTATACGCATTACCTTTTGCCCGATCGTCAGTAATGAGTGTGTTTCCATTTTCACATACAACTGGAATATCACATTCATGTGCATTTCTTCTATGAACATATTTATAAAATCCTATCCAGTTATTTCCCATCTTATCTATAATATTCTTTGAATATGCCTTCTGACCAATTTCCTTTTCTCCTCCAATTCTTTTGAACGATTTCGAAAAATATTCATATGATCGCTACTACGTTTTCTGTTCTTAAATGCCTTTCTCGTTATCCTCTTCATTTGCCTAAGTTTTGCATTGTAGTACTCTGGATCCGGATTACATTTTAGAATTTTTCACGGTACAAACAATTTGCAAAGCTTAGGTAAAAATATCTTTGAACGCGCCCCATTTATTTCATGCCACCGGGAACGGCAGCTCAGTACATCAACTGATGTCACTGCAGCGCCCCTGTCCGAGAGGTCCTAGGATCCAGTCCTGACGGCGGTAGGATTTTCGACACTAGCTTTTCAGCTAGGTCGAATTCAGTCGCTGTCAGGAGGAGAATTCTAGCGGCCGGCTCCTCTGATCGGTAGCTTTCCGTGGTTTCTCCGATCAACACCAGGCGAATGCCGGAGCAGTACCCTACCAAACGGGCCACGGACCGCGCGCGATCTTTCCTTCCTCTTCCTTGTCCTATCCTCTCCTCTTACACACACACTTTCACTAACATGCACTACACTACTCCACATATTCCGGGAGACCGGTTGGGAGCTCAGAGCTTTTGCCGGCTGGGGCGGGGCCCCGCTGGTGGGAGAGTCCTGGTTAGGGGTAAACCTCACTAGCCGACAGTAGGTCGGCGCCGGATCTCGCCATCCGGTTGGGGAGGTCACTGCCATCTTTCGAAGAAAACATGCACTCCACTAACGGGACTAATAACCAAAGCAGTTGACTCGCCCGGAAACACGAAACAATCAATCAATATTTCATGCCACTCTCTCCTCTCAGAAAGCGGTTGTATTGTTCCCTAAAAATAACCTTGAAGCCCGTCTATATTTGCTTTCTTCTATTGCGGTACTTTTCTTTCTATCGTTATGCCATTCCTTGAAATATACTCGTCTAAGTCAAAAGAAACTCTTTGTGATCGCTAATGCCCACAACAACTTCAGAATATGTGAAAAGTTCTTTCGGCCAAAATAAGTAAACATTCATAATCCCATTCTGTGGCGTGACGCTCCGTATTACCTGAGTTAATCCGCACTCCCAAACTATTCTGTTGACAAGTGTTTGGACTTTCACCTCGCTCATGGATTCCTCTCAGATTGTGCAAGAAATATTTAAGTCGCCTCCAATAACAATAGAATGGCCATTTTCGTTTTCCGTTCTCTGAAAGATGTCATCTAAAATGTTTAAAATTGGAGATAGCGATTTTGCTTTAAACAAAATCTGTTTTCAAAAATCAGCTCTTTAAAAAAGGTCATGTACATTTTGTTTTCGGAAACGAGCTGATTTCGCGTAATTAAAGTCTGAACTTAATGCAATTTCTAAGTTTTCCTCAAAAACCCGTCCAAATTGTTTGTTTTTTTTAATTTTCTCCTCGTATGAAATAATGGATGATAAAAAATATGGTAAGTGGAATTTCTTGTTGTGTACCCTAACCCATTGACTGCACATGATGTATTCACTCTGTGAAATGCAGACAAGTAATATTGTTGTTTTTTTTTTGTTATACATGTTCACATTGTGCATGACAGGTACCATATAATATCTTTTCTCTGCATTTCGTTCGAGTAGAAAGTAAACGGACGTTTGAGCTACATTGTGTAAATTATTTTGTCATATATGATCTAATTTATTTGATATTTCTGGTAAATACATCTGAGACAAAAACCTCTATGAGGTTGAAATATGGTCATTAGTTCCAGTTCTCAAGTATAACGGTCGTGTTTTGGAAACACCAATGCGGGTTTGCATTAGTTTTTTAACATGACGAGGTTGGCAATGCCTCCATGTATTTCCAGTTTCATGGTAAAATTTGTACAAAAAGATGACATGAATTTTGCGTCAATCGATGGGTAATAATATTCTACCCGTGTATAGATACGTCGAACTTTTTAAAATATTTTAGTGACATTCGTCAATTCCTCCTAAATTATTCAGTATTTAATTTAGAGTTAACGGCAAATTAAGCCATGTGCATTCCTAACTTCTATAATATTCCAACTCTCAAGAAAAATATCGTTCATCTTGAAAGCAGGCCATGTAAAACATTTATTCCACAATCCCTATTTTTCTGCAATACTTCTTGTTCAAAAAATCCTGAAATTGATGTTTCCTCATAAAAGTATTACAGAAGAGTAATACTTAAAATTTAACGAAAAACGTTGTACACAGAATTCTTTTTTCAGAAAACTGCAATAGAAAAAGATCTTCTCTTGCATGATGTTAATCTAGTCTGGTGCTTCAGAAATATTTTTATTAGAATATTATAAGCATTGTATTATTGTATTGGTAATGAGCATCTATTTGTGGACCACAGAAACCGCATATTGGATCAATTATAACGCACAGCATTTAGGTGCATTTATCTCGATGGAATTTAAATAAACAATATTCGAGAATGATATCAACAAGATACAAATTAAAAGACTGATTTTGTGGTGTTGGTTCTCATTAACAAACTTTGTTAGGTTTCATAATATTTGAACATTGCGTAATGGTTTACTGCTCTTGAACACACTTTCAAATGTACTATTTCGGATTATATATCAGGGATTCATTTCATGTTTCCAAAATACTCAGAAAACCGAGCATTGATATTGAAATTGCAAAACAGATATGGCGTACTTCCTACCGAATTTATTGTTGAAGGACAATTCTGTAATATACTAATAAAGAAATTTCTCGAATAATGCGTTTACTATAATATAATTTATATGTTTTGTTATTTCTTTCAATTGTAAAAATATATTAATTTTCTCTAAAAAATATTGTAAGCCAATGATTTAAGTAATATTTTCAAACCATGTATTGTAAAATCATTTTCAAATCATATATTGTTTCAGATCATTATATTGTAAAATGTTAATCGGAAATGTTTCCAGACATTAAAGATGAATTGCTTAATTTACTTGACAGTTGCATACCCTTATATTTTAGATTTATAATTAATATTTTTCGAATTAGTTGTAATTTTATGCAACATTAAGTAGAATTTATTATTACAAATTTCAACAAACTAGGTCACTGTTCGTTAAATACTTTGTCATGACGAAGTGGAATCTGACTGGCTGTCATCAGCTATTAGTTATAGAGTAGGCACTACAGAAATTCAAACTTTAATCTTTTGATACTTGGTTCAGGTATAGGTGCACATAAGTTCTAAAATTTAAAGGAACGCTGTATTTTCTTTAACTCTTCTGCTATCGAGGAGGATAACTGAGTTACCCCAACGCATATGTTCTTTGTCGCATATATAATTTGTGCATATTTTTTTTATCATCTTAAAATTTGTTTACTTTTCTGATATCTTGCGTAGTGATTTTTACATATCTATCTAAAATATCTTGTTGGAAAAACCTTTTTTTTAGCCTGTAGTTATTGCACGGCATGGCTTTGTACCTGGGATTACCATGTTACCCCCGTCGTTCTGGACGTTCGGGTTTTAATAACATTGTTTGAGGTTACGAAATCAGCGAGAAATGTGATATGATGTTGTGGACACGTCTACGAAGTGTTATTATAGTACTTGTGCGTTAGTATGGGAACATGTCGAAGAATTACAATCTTGAAGGATTTGAAAAGTTATTAAGTATTCACAATGTAGACGATTTTGTGTGAAGAAGATCGCGGAGTGTACAGATTGTTTTGTGAGAGTGATGAAGAGAAAGTAAAGGTTATATGTGAAGTTGACGGTATTATTTGTGCTGAAGACGAAGAAAACGTGAATAATGACTTACACAACAGCTTATAAACTGTCGAAGAGACAACATGAATCATATGAAAGAGACAATACGAATAGTACGATGTGTTCTGAAAGTGGTATGATTTGGCATTCGAGAATTCTTTGTCGTGGACGCAGACCTGCATGTAAAATATATTGTTGAAATTGCTAAATATTTTATTAATGTATCAAAATAATGTTTAATATGCATAACCAAAACAATATTACGACAGTTACGGTAAAAAGTTAAAACTGTATTGAATTTTCCCTGGTAAATTCGTTACCCCCTTGATATTCCAAGTGTGCAAAATACCCCAATAGCCAAAGGATTAACATAGTATTTCAAGTTGCATTGGCTCCTTAACAAAACATTTAAAAGTGTAATGAAAGCATTACTTCACACTTAACTTGTATCGAGAAAATGTAGTTATACTGTTACTGTTAACTCTTCTCTGTAAAGATCGAATAAAGGTCGATCGACCTCACAGTCCAATAACCAGCTCTTCTTACTTCTAGTCTCCCAAACGTGCATCAATCCTGAAAGGACGTTCATGATATCAGTATTTCATTTCAGTTCAACTAAGCCCTTCAGTCGATTTCCAGTATTCCTGTCTCTAAAAGCATAAGTCGACACATCATCTTACTTTGCGAGCATATCCGTACGCTTTTCAGAGACTCGAATTTTTCTGCTTTTCCCTTGTATTCGTCTTGCACTGCAAAGAGTTCATTTTTTCTTCGACATTTTCATTTCAATTTAACACTAACAAGCTACAACTCATTGGGGGAATTATCGTGAATTGAGACCGACCCGGAGTACTGTTTGGTAACATTTTTTATGAGTTCCAGAGTATATAGAGTCCGAGACTTCCCTCTGATCATTCGCGGCGTTCCAAAGCTGTAGATCCGTATCCCAAGTATATAAAGTCAAAGAAAATTTATCTTCCAGCTTCTCTTGGGGATGGCGAGGATTGAAGTGATTCTCTGACTTACAATTTAACCAAGTATTCTACTTGCCAAAATCCATTTGTCCATATTGTCAATTATGTTCTTTTAAAGTCAATAGTGCCTGGGACTACTATTAGTGCCGACTCTTCTCTATTGCGATTCGGTGTGTTGCAGTGTTGCAATCGCAAGCAATGCCAAGGATGGGCCAGCTGATCAACCGCCAACTCTTCTGAAGAAATTAAGTTCTTTCTTATCAATATAGTTTTAATACTTTACAGTATTTCCAAGGTTCTAATACATCGTGTTCTTATGGAATTATTGGAGAAAACTATTCACAACTTATCTATCACAGCTATCGTGGATCTGAAAAGTCATATAGGTCTACTCACTTCGACTTTTCAAAGTATTCTGCTTATTTATTCCATGTTCCGCAACTTGCCAAATGTTTGTTCGCAAACAGATTGCAAAATAAAATAAGAAAATAAAAATAAAGAAATGTTTCCCAACAACTCCTTCTGCTAGGCAGGACGTCCAACTACGTCACAGTGTCGCTGACGGTCCAACGGCGAGCTCTGCTCTGAGCAGGGGAAGGGGCGGCGGAGGCTATCACGGCACGTGTCACCCGCGCGCTGCAGAGGCGGCGCTGCGCCGCGCCTGGCGTCCGCCCCTGGGGCCGCGAGGTGTGGCGGCTCGTGTCCGCCGGGAGCGCCCTAATAGCCCTCCCCCCCCGCTTTAATATTAACACGCGGTCGCTGCCCGGAAGAGGCCGTGCTGTGCGCGCCTGGCGCCTCCCCCCGGCCCAGCGGGCACCGCCTCGCGCCTGCCGCCCCGCCCCGCCACGGCGCCTCTTCGGGGTCGCCCCGCCCCCCCCCCCTTCACACAGGACCCCTCGCCTCCCGGCTCACCCCCACGTCTCCCCCTCACTTCTCACTCACCCCCCACATCTACCCCTCACCCCACATTTCCCCCTCACTTCCACCTCACCGTGCACATCTACCTCTCACTTCCATCTCACCCCCCATATCTCCCGCTCACTTCCATCTCCCCCCCCCAGATCTTCCCCTCACTTCCACCTCACCCCCCACATCTTCCGCTCACTTCCACCTCACCGTGCACATTTTCCCCTCACTTCCATCTCACCCCCCACATCTTTCCCTCACTTCCACCTCACCCCACACATCTACCCCTCACTTCCATCTCACCCCCCACATCTACCCCTCACTTCCATCTCACTCCCCCACATCTTCCCCACACTTTCCACGCTCACTTCCACCTCACCGTGCACATCTCCCCCTCACTTCCATCTCACCCTCATTTCCCGCTCACTTCCACCTCACCGTGCACATCTCCCTCACTTCCATCTCACTCACATCTTCTTCCACTCCTCCACACTTTCCCGTGCTCACTTCCACCTCACCGTGTACATCTACCCCTCACTTCCATCTCACCCCCACATCTACCCTCACTTCCATCTCACTCCCCACATCTTCCCCACACTTCCACCTCACCCCCGCATCTCCCGCTCACTTCCACCTCACCGTGCACATCTCCCTCACTTCCATCTCACCCTCCACATTTCCTGCTCACTTCCACCTCACCGTGTACATCTACCCTCACTTCCATCTCCCCCCCCACATCTACCCCTCACTTCCATCTCACTCCCCCACATCTTCCCCACACTTCCACCTCACCCCCCGCATCTCCCGCTCACTTCCACCTCACCGTGCACATCTCCCCCTCACTTCCATCTCACCCTCCACATTTCCCGCTCACTTCCACCTCACCGTGTACATCTACCCCTCACTTCCATCTCACCCCCCACATCTACCCCTCACTTCCATCTCACTCCCCCACATCTTCCCCACACTTCCACCTCACCCCCCGCATCTCCCGCTCACTTCCACCTAACCCCGCACATCTCCCCTTCACATCCACCTCACCTCCCCCCGCCCATCTCACCGCACCCCGCCTCTCCGCCCCGCTTCCCCACCCTTCGCACTCACGAATTCTCGTTTCATGCCTTCCTCTCAACTCCCTCACAGACAGACTCTCGTTCCGTCTTTTGCCTTCCCCTCCTCTCCCTGGCATTCCTCTCTCCGCGTTCCTCCTCCCTGCCGATCATTTATCGGCCTACCGCCGCCCTATCGCTAGTCTGCTCGCCACTGGTCCCGCTCCCTCCCCAACATGGGGAGGGAGTTGCTCAATCCGTGCCCCTTGCATCTTTATTCTCCCGATTCTTCGCCCTTTCTTTTCATCTCTCTGAGCCCTGCCCATCACTTCCTCACTCCTACTTCCCGTGCCCTATATCCTGAATTCCCATTTACTATTGTCTATCTATCCTCCTCTTCCCGCTTTCCGGTAAACCATCTCTTCGCCACCTTATCCATTCTAAATTACCTAAATATTACTTTTATAAATGACATAGATCCGTATTAGATAGCAATTAGCCACACACAGGTTAGGTCATTTCAAATGAAAAGAGCACATCAGTGCGTCCCTCCTGATATTGGCATAAAGTAATTTCTTAACGATTTTGTAGTGACGTCAAGACGGTGACTCCTAGGCAAGGAGAAGGTGACAACTCGGGAGGTAATTTGAGTCATTAGCGAACAGTGAGTGTGCTGCAATACTGGCGGCCGGTTGGCCACATCAAGCCCGGTAAGAGGGCTGCGTGCAATGCAGATCTATTGTAATGTGCGCCCCAAATGTATCAGTTTACAATTTTGCTTTATATTGTTTGCATGCAAAAAGCGTTGGTATAAAAAAATCTTTCACCTCTATTTAGAAACATCTTCAGTGCTTCAATTCACTTTAAGCACAACTTTCTGGACGTTTTAATGGAAGGAAAATTGTCTAGAAACTGATGTGCAGTAACGTAGCGTTTCTGAGTAAATGACAGAAATATTTGCTCATCTAATTGACAAGAGAGTGGTGTGTATTTTTGACCTGAAATGACTTCTATTAATGTACCTTCTGCCAATCTTACTTAAGTCGATTAGAACATAAAATGCACATATAAAGTTCTTAAAGTACCATACGGAAGTAGTATACGTACTCACTGCCTAAGTAATTTGTAGAGTAAATTGCTGAACACTCGCCTTTTATTTCCCGATTGTCTACCTTCTCTGAAGCAAAATTTTTCCAAATTTATTTTTCTGGTACCTTATTTTAAAAGAAAAGAAAATATTTTGGAACCCTCGGCATAGAAACACTAACTTTAAAAATATTAGTTCTAAAAAATATCATATCTTGCAATTTATTCCTTTTAAATACATTCCAATTTTATAAATATAAAATGAAATCTTTGCATATTTAAAACTAGAAAAAGTAAATCCCTCAAGGAAATAATATTTTGACTTCGTTTTTAACTACCATTAATGTCTGTAATACATTTTGGATTAATTCAAATTGTCGCGAATTTCCAGGATCCCCTGGGGCTCGTCTTAATGTCCCACCCCTGCACCCAGGATCCCCGTCATTACGTCCGTCCCGTCCACTTGTCCCGGCTATTGATCCCGGGACCCTCTCGCACAAAGCGGTGCGCTCGGGGCGGGGGGGGGGAGAACGCCCGCCAACCCACATCGCGTCAGACCGCGCCACACTCCGCCACTCCACCCACGCCCTGACGCACCCTCCGAACTAATAAAGGGCCATCGGCAGGCGCCCCGTCCCGCCCCGCCCCACCCCGGCACAACCCTGCCTCGCTTCTGCGAAGAAAGTTGCGCCGCGAACGAGGTGGAACGGGGCGGGGCGGGGCGGCTTATATTTGTTGCTAACTCATAACATCTTCAGATCACACCATGTGACTTCCAACGGCGCAACTTGGAGGGTGCGGGTGGAGGGGAAGGCGTTGGGAGGGCGTGCCGGTCTGGTCTGGCCAGGTCTCCCTCGTCTGCCTTAGGAGATGGCACGGGGAAGCAGTGGAGTGGGGTTGCGAGCAAGGGGTGAAGAAGCGAAAGGTGTTAATGTTCTCATCTTATTACGAAACGATTGGTACAATACGGAAATGGAATTGCCTCGGTGGCTTAGATTGTTTGGAATATATTGAATAACTAGAGGTGATGATAGGAGACACGAGGTTGGAACTGGAGTGATACGGAAATGAAAGGGATAGACTGACATCTGAGGCATCAGGATTAAGATTGGACGGTAGGATTAAGTTACTGTCACAGTTATTGCGTCCCCTTCCATGACTTTCGGAACTAAACCGACGCGTTTGCGTGTCTCTTCTGGGCCGATGGCGTGTTAGTAGCGAGGCGATGATATGTCTGTACGGGGGAGATGGAATGTCTCGTTCGAGCAGAGGAAATATGTAGTGGAGGGGTAGTGTTTATGTACGGAAACGAAGGCATATCTATGCAAAAGTTGATGACATGCCTGTGCCGAGCACCTCAAGGAACAGAGCATCTACAGCTAGAGGATGGTGTACTACGGAAAGTCCACGACGTGACTATAACGACTCGATGGTATTCCGTTGGGGACAACTTGACTTGCCAAAGTTAGTCAAGAACGTTGCTGAGTTGGAAATAGGAGCAATAGTACGACGCTAAAGAAGTACGATCATAGTTCTACTTTGCGTACTTGAATGTGATACGTGGAAGAAGAGGTTTCAGAACAATAATTTCTACTTTCAACCGACATAGATGGCTCAGAGCATCAATTGACGTCACAGCAGTGCCTCTGACCAGGAGAGAGGACTTAGGCTTCGTGTCCCGACGGTGGCAGGATTTTCGACACAACCCACATAGTTACGTCGTATTCATCTGCTGGAAAAGAATTCTAGTGGTTGGCTGTCCTCATCTATTATTATTATTATTATTATTATTATTATTATTATTATTATTATTATTATTATTATTATTATTATTATTATTATTATTATTATTATTATTATACACAATACATCTATTTTTTTAAAGAATTTATAATACATTGTTTCCCATGAATTTCTGCACTATCCTTTTAATTGAAATAACAACTGCCTTCTGCATGAGTTTGTACAGGTCTTTATTCAAACCCAGTTGCTTAAAGCCCCACATCAGACTTCTAGGGATGACTCCGGTGCTTGAAACAATTATCGAGATAATGTTGACTCTTTCCATATTCCACTGTTTCTCAACGAGTTCAACAAGATCTGCATTTTTACTGATTTTTTTCATTGTATTTGCTTTGAATGTTGCCAGTATTTGGGACAGAAACATCAATAAGCATAACATGTTTCTCACGCTTGTTAATCACAACCAAATCCGGTCTGTTGTGAATCACTGTCTAGTCTGTTAAGATAGTTCTATCCCAATACAAGCGCCACTCTTCGTTCTCCAGAACACTCATAGGTTGGTACTTAAAGTACGGTACCTTATCTTCAGTCAGAAGACATTTCTGAGCCAACGCCTGATGTAAAATTTTGGCCACCGAATCATGTCGCTGTTTATACTTGGTGCCTACCAAATGTGTACAAACCGAGGTAGCATGATGAATTGATTCCACTGTTGGACATCAATAACGACATAACTCATTCTGCACATTGCCATCTCTAACAATTCGCTTCAAATAGTTACGCGTTGGAATAACTTGTTCCTGAATAGCCAACATAAACCCTTCAGTTTATGGAAAGATATGTCCTGATATAAGCCAGTGATTCGATGTTTTCAAATCGACATGTTCTTGACTCATCTCATGTGGATGTCTTCCATGAAGAGCTTTGGCCATCCATAAAGCTCTCTTTTGGCCGTCATTGCATCAGAAGTCCGCAACATCCTGTCTAGACCGCTCTATCGGAGGATAGACATCTGCTTCACAAATTGCTTTATGCAGTTTTGATGTATTTGCCGCAGAGTGAAAAAACAGTCTCATGCTCTTTACTTATTATTATTATTATTATTATTATTATTATTATTATTGTTATTTTTATTGTTATTGTTATTATTATCACCGATAGTTTTCCGTAATTTCTCCAACTAACACGAGACGAATGCCAGTGCACTACCCAAACTAACGGGCCAAGGGCCGTGCGCGAACTTTCCTTCCTCTTCCTTGACCTGTCCTCCCCCTTGCTTACACACTACATTCACTACATTACTACACTTTCATGCACTACGTTACTACACAAGTCGGGAGATTGTCCAGGTAGGGGCGGGGCCCAGCTGGTGAGATACACCTGGTTGGGGGATCCGCTGATATCCGACGGTAGGTCAGCGTCAGATCTCGCCATCCAGCGGGGGAAGATCATCGCCAACTCCCAGGATAAAAGCATGGGACTTATAACAGAGTTTGTTGCGCCCGCAATCGTCAGTCAATCAATTCAGCATCCGATCTACTTACATGGGACTTATAACAGAGGTTGGCGCGCCCGGAATCATCAATCAATCAATCAATCAATCAATGAAGCATCCGATCTACCTACAAGCGGGCTGTGATCGGGCAGAACAGGTCGGATCCGGGTGGCAGGGCAGGCTGGGTAATTTTCGTCTCTTTTGTAGTTGCTCGCGGCGATGACGCTCTCCCTCACAAATAACGGCCGAGGGGAGGGGTGGGGGCGGGGTGTTACCCGTTCAAGTGGCGCAGTTTAGGGGCGAGGGGCGCGCCGGAAGGGGTGGCGGTATCTCGACGGCTTATTCGGGCGAAGTGGCCCCGTGAGCGCCGCCCAGGGGGGTTGGAGGCGCTTCCAAAGAGGGCGAAACGGCGATCGGGAAGTTGGTTTAACCGATCAACGAAAGAAGATTTTCAACGATAATTATGATACATTGCGAGCGCCTAACTTGCTTTCAGTGAATCATCATTATAAACAATCTTTTTCGATACGTTAAATCGTTCATAAAATGTTATTTTATTGCACAAATCATTACGTCATAGATCCTTTCTGAAAGACGTATTAAAGTATGGCTGACGTACTTGTCACATGAAGCCTTTGTACACCTGAGTACTCTGATATTATGTAATTAATAACACCCATTACTCTTCTTAACAACGGAGAACATAAATGCTGAGAATAGTGTGATGAGTCAAATATCACAATATCAATCCGTATCATTTTTACTTTCTTGCTAAGGAGTAGAGAGAAAGTAATGTAAAACGGCGCAAAAATCCGTTCTTCCGTTCGTGGGTCAGTCTGTCCGTCTGTGAACAAAGCTAGCGTCAAAACTGTTCAACTGAATTTCTCTAAAATTTATATGTCTCAATCGATCTAGCTCATATCGCTGCCCCTTGAATATGAAATTTGATATATTAATTTTGGAGGTTACTTTACAAAAAGCCCCTGGAACATTTTCCCAATTTTTAAAAAAATGCTTCCATCGTTTTTTATTAAGTTTTTTCTTTTTTGGGGTTGTAAGTAAAGGACGTTTAAGAGAAAAGTGCAGGTCACATGTTCGTTGAAAACCCTATTTTTTTCGAAAATTGCAAAAGTTCAAATTTTCTTGACGTCTTCCTACAACTACAATTATGTAGATAAAAATGTTCTCCATAATATAATCTGGCCTTAAAGATAGCTTTTTAAATAAGGTCATGTGCATTTTATCGAAAATTTTAGTACTTTTCGCTTAAATTTGCGAGAAAGTACGGACGAGAAAGTACGTTCTCTTTTAGCACCAGTAGTTTTTCAATCAAATGCATCATACTCTAGAGCTTTACTAACTTTAAGGTGCGTATTGCTTGGATCAACTAAAATTATATAAGCACTATTCTTTCATAGGTCTAATGGTTCTTGAGTTTGAGTCATAAGAAAGAAAACAGACACTTTACATTGCCGACGTTTCGGCCATATATCTTGCCTTCATCAGGGCTACAGAGTTGTGACAAACTCAAGAACCATTAGACATATAATTGCAACGGATCAAGAATCATTGAATACTATTCTTTCAATTAGGGCACAAGAGCTGTGAGACCTTTCGCGGCAAGGCACTCGGGAAACAAGGCGCAAATCTAGAGCAGGGTGGTGTTCGCACGCACGCTCATGACATTCGTTTTCTATACCAGTTTTAATTTTGTATCTGCTAGTGGACGTTGCCAGGCGTTGCCTGGAAATTTTTTATTATTTAAAGTTGTTCTTTACAAAACGAAATGAATTACATTAATGGTTAAAAATGACAGTAATTACTTACACATCCGCGATTCCCCGCCCCACTCCATACCCCCGCTCTGCCCCAACCCTCCCCGCTTCGACCTGCACCCCTAGGATGCAACATTGTCAAGTTACGCACGATGGAAAAGTGTTTTGTAGCGTGACGTGTGTTGCGGGTCGCGTATGCGCCTAGTGCTTCCTTCATCGCATTTTCGTTTCAAATCTATTTGACGATCGCCTTGGGAACAGTTATATTTCCTAGTTGAGTAGTACCTCTTTTAATTATTTTTGTGTCAATGGTGCCTTGAATCTTTTACAAAACCGTTATATTTTGCTAGCGACTTATAAATGGAGCGATAATATTTTTGAGTTTGTTTGTCAGTTTAAAAAATATATGTTCTTTGTAATACTATCCGGTTTGAGTTTGGATCTTATTGAATGCAAAATCTTTAGGCCACTAATACACACATCGGTTTGCTTCTAGTAACAAGTACATGTTTTGAATTAGAAACAAAAATATAACTAGCAGCCCAAATTTTATCTACTGTTATTTGTACTGAACTTTGCTTATTTGCTATTTTCAGGAATTTCGCTCTTCCATTTACGGAAAAGCAAACTGTGATGTGTAGTGTTCTGGTCGCGTTAGCTCTCCATGAGTCCCCGCTCAAACAATGCATGTTATTTCAAACTCTGAAACTTGTATAACGAATTTACTTTTGGGAAGAATTACCAACATTTCATTAAAAGGTGTTTGATAATTGAAATTGTGGAAAAACCTGAATGATTTATGCCATAAATGTTAGAAACTTGGTACAGCTTACACTTTCACAACCAAAGAGACTGCTTATAGTTTAAGATGTGAATTTTGTTAACTAGAAATTGATAATAAGTTGCATTTCTTATGATGGAGTGTTTAAAGCAATTAGTTCAAAAATTCTCCTGATTATAATTGATTTGTAATTTGTAATTTTTCTTTTAAATTGTTTGATTTCTCACATTTAAAAGGCAACCAGGTCGAATAAAGATTTCTCATAAAGAATTTAGACTTATTACTAAATAAATTCAACGTATTTTTTCAAACATGCTTTATTTAGCACTTAGCATTTAGCTTTTTATAGCAACCTACACTATTAACAATCGAAATGATTCCATACCGTTTATAAACAGTCATTTAGTAACTTAGTGAACTATCATGAGTGCATGCAATAAAACTTCTTATGAGTAGTTCGGGAAATATTATCTCGACTATCTCAGAATGAATGCATTTCTGCACGTCATCGGGAACACTAATGATGACGATTCCACAAGCCGGGCAAGAATATTATTATCGCTTTCGACCGAATCACATTCGTCTTGGTTCATTATACCCGACAGAGGGTTCTCGCAGTCGCCTCCAGAGGGCAAGAGCCCTTTGCGCTCTGCCGTGGCTGGTTGCAACAGTCGTAAAACAGGTGAACCACGAAACAGTACGCGAGTTGGTGGCTGTTAGATTGAGAGAACATTGGGTGTTCTGTGGTCGTTTTGTAAAGTTAAGGAGCTCAGCTTGATTTACAAATATATATATTCTAGTAGAAGTAATAGTGATAAAGGTAATGTAGATAAGGATGTATGTAGATAAGGCCAAATAAAACTACTTATATAATAAGTATAATAGATAGTGTCAAACTACTTAGATAATAAGTATTACCAATTGTTCTAATTTCACAATTAATTTTTCCAAAAAAAACTAAAATATTTATGTTTGTAACATTTGTTTTATTTCCTTGTCTGTATTTAATGTTATAAAATAACTAATGAAATAACAAGTACAATTAATGTAATTATTTTTAAAAAAAACTTTCCAATATTTACATTTACTATTTTTAAAACATCAATTTTATTCATAGAGAAAGTATATTCTTCTATGCAATTAGAATGGCTAAAACGCACTCGTAGGAATTACGACACTCGCTCTTACGCCGTTCGTGTGGTAAATATCAACTAGTGAAGAATGGCTATGATTCTACGCGCGTTAAAGTGTACACTATTTCGCAATCCCGATCGCAAGATGTACTTGGTAATTCCGCCGCGCGGGAGCGCTTGTATCACATTTTGCAGGTTGCGCGCCGCGCGTCGGGCGCCTGCGGGTCTTGCTCTACATCATATTCTAACTCGGCGCCGGCTCGCACGGGGGCGCTCGGGGACTGTGCGTTTCCCGCGAAATCACTTGGCGCCGGTCCGCGCTACATTCCGGCTATTAATAAACGTTAAGAGCTCCACTGCCAGGCGCCGCGCAGCGCCGCTCCACGCCCCCGCGGGCCCTCCACGTTTGGAGCGCTCTTCGCCCCGCCCGCGCCCCGCCCGCGCCCCTCACCCCCGCTCGCACCCCCGCTCGCACCCTCGCGCGCCCGCCCGTGCGCTCTCGCCCCCGCTCGAACCCTTGTGCGCCCACCCACGTAGTCTCGCCCCCGCTCGAACCCTTGTGCGCCCGCCCACGTACTCTCGCCCCCGCTCCAACCCTTGTGCTCCCGCTCGCACCCTCGCGCGCCCGACGCGTGCTCTCGCCCCCGCTTGAACCCTTATGCGCCCGCCCACGTAGTCTCGCCCCCGCTCGAACCCTTGTGCGCCCGCCCACGTACTCTCGCTCCCACTCCAACCCTTGTGCTCCCGCTCGCACCCTCGCGCGCCCGACGCGTGCTCTCGCCCCCGCTTGAACCCTTATGCGCCCGCCCACGTAGTCTCGCCCCCGCTCGAACCCTTGTGCGCCCGCCCACGTACTCTCGCTCCCACTCCAACCCTTGTGCTCCCGCTCGCACCCTCGCGCGCCCGACGCGTGCTCTCGCCCCCGCTTGAACCCTTATGCGCCCGCCCACGTAGTCTCGCCCCCGCTCGAACCCTTGTGCGCCCGCCCACGTACTCTCGCTCCCGCTCCAACTCTTGTGCTCCCGCTCGCACCCTCGCGCGCCCGACGCGTGCTCTCGCCCCCGCTTGAACCCTTATGCGCCCGCCCACGTAGTCTCGTCCCCGCTCTAACCCTTGTGCGCCCGCCCACGTACTCTCGCCCCCGCTCCAACCCTTGTGCGCCCGCCCACGTAGTCTCGCCCCCGCTCGAACCCTTGTGCGCCCGCCCACGTACTCTCACCCCCGCTCCAACCCTTGTGTTCCCGCCCGCGCGCTCGCGCCCCCGCTCGAACTCTCCTGCGCCCGCCCACGTAATCTCGCCCCCGCTCGAACACTCGCGCGCCCGCCCACGTACTCTCGCTTCCGCTCGAAGTCTCGCACGTCCGTCCACGCGCTCTCGCCCCCGCTCGAACTCTCGCGCGCCCGCCCACGTACTCTCGCGCCCGCTGGAACCCTCACACGCCCGCCCAGGCGCACGCGCCCACGCTCGAACGCATGTGGCGCGCCCTTCACCTAGCTCATGACGTCTGCCACGCAATTTTCGTAGTTCATTCTCCGTCACGTCCCTCCGCAATCTTTCCACATGCATTTTTAGACTCTCGCTCTCTAATGCCATTGCTTTATATTGTCCTCAATCTGCATTGTTTTTGCTTTCTCGTGAACTACTAGCGTGGCTCGCTATCATATTTCTCTACCATCATCGCTCTCTACCACACTCGCTCTCTACAACACTCGCACCACCACTCTTCCTGCCTGCCATCCTCCCTCACTGCCACCCTACCTCCCTCGCTTTCTACCATTCTGCTCTCTACCACCCTCACTCTCTACCCTCCTCGCTCACCTAGGGCTGCCCTTCTTTCAGCTTCTCTCAACTACTCCCTCTCTCGCCGCCTCAGATCGAATCCCGTTTGCACCCTCCCACGTTCCCCCCGTTCATTAGCATGGCTCCGCTCGGGCGCGCCCTGATATACGTGTCCGCATTCGCGACAGTACATTAATAGCGGCGACAACTCAGGGTGGGAGCTACACCCCGCTTGTCCCACTCCACTTGGTCCGCCCCGCCCCGCCCCGCCCCGCCCCCCGTCTCGCCCCACTACGCCCGGCCCAGCGCCCTCTTCCCCTTTTTTGTTCTCAGTCGCTGCACGTTCCACACGGGCTGCGACTGGCTGACAAGTCTCCCGCCGCCCGCCCCCCCCCCCACCCACGCCCCCTCTGCCCGCCCCGCCCCTCCCTACGCTAGAGAGCAAAGGGTTGGCAAGCTCTTCTACGCATAAATACAGGCTCCCGGTAGACTATGAAATATAGTAAGTGATTCTGTACAGCGCCGCTTTTTCCACGCCTGCCCGTCGGCCTGCCCTCCTGCCAGCCCGTCCTCCGGCCCCCCTCCTCCTCCTCCCCGCTCCCGTCCCCTCTCGCTCGATACAGCCGCGCTCATAAATTCGTGAACGGGCCGACAGCTGGCGAGCGGGCGCTCGGAGCGCTGTCTGCAGGCCGCGCGGCGAGTTATCGGGGCGAACGGGGCGCGCCAAGCGGCCGGCGCGCTCGGTGCTCGGCGGTGCCGCGTCCCGGCTATAAACAACACGTGTTGGTGGCCGCCGCGGGCGGCGAGCGCGCGCGACTGCCGCCGCCGCCGCCGCCGCCGCCGCCGCCGCCGGGTGTGTAGGCTTAGCGTCGGCCGCAGCCGGGACAGTCCCGAGCATAAGCTAATATGCTGAGTAATTTAACGTGTTTGGTGGGGCGGGGTTAAGCCTCCATCATGTATATTGGTTTTGGAAGGGGAATCAGGCCCTCGCGCGAAGGGGATCGACGCGAACGAGCGGACGGGGACGGGACGGGACGGGACGAAACGGGGACGAAGCGATTTTGGACGGGGACGATAAATGGTTGAACAAGGAAGCGACGCGAGGACAAGATGATGTGGGGAGTGCCCGATTGAGGACGGAAATGGTGTAAGAACAAAATGCA
Source organism: Teleogryllus occipitalis (assembly GCA_011170035.1). Taxonomy (NCBI): domain Eukaryota; kingdom Metazoa; phylum Arthropoda; class Insecta; order Orthoptera; family Gryllidae; genus Teleogryllus; species Teleogryllus occipitalis. The sequence goes on from BLKR01005241.1 coordinate 45,851, forward strand.
GTTTGAACGGAATGATGTGGGAGGGAAAGGATGTGAAGAGGGAAAGATGAATTGTCGGAAAGATTTGGGAATGGAATGATGTGGGAATGCAGTGATGTAGCAATGGAATGATGTGTCAGTGGAACGGAATGGGAACGGAATGGTGACGGATTGACATGACAACGAGCAAACGGAACAATGGAGAATGGTGTGATATGGAGACGGGATGAAGCGGGAACGAAATACGGTGAAGGAATGATGCGTGGACGATATGATGCTGGAATGGTATAATATGGGCGGTGATGGTATGATGCGGAGAGAGGATGATGTGGGGACGGGACGATATGAGGATGAGATGATTCGGGGACGGGATGGAACAAGGACGAAAAGATAAGCGAACAGGATATGGCAGGAATGGGGGAAATTTGTAGGGATGATATGATGCAAAGACGGAATGTTTCGAGATACGCTGAAGTAAGAGGGAGATTCTGCGGGTGTAGGTTGATTCCTTGGCGGGATTTCTTTTTTATTGCTGTTTTTTTTAATTTGTTGCGTCTACAACTTGACGCAACGCGTCTCCAAGCCCCTTAAGGAGCATTGAGCGCTTTGCGCTGGGGAGATCTCCTCCATTAATGTGCGCTATTGGGGAGAAATCCTCCATTATTAATATGTCATGTCACGTGACGTCGCAGTCAGTTGTCAAGAGGACCGCCAGGTAGCATCTCCGCGTACGCGCCTCCTGCTACGCGCTCCTGCGTCACTACCCAGCGGCCAGAATTGGGAAGGAATAAGGTTAGGGGTAGGGTTTAGAACACTTCACAGGGGTTGGACAAGCCCTTGTGAAGCAGCCAAACTCGTTTTGTTGGAACGAATTTCAATTGAGATTCGGTGGGAATCAAACCCGGACCTCAGTGGTGAAAGGCTAGCGACTTCGCTATGGACCATATAGCGGACCATATAGCGGGATGATGCCTTGACGGAATGATACGGGAACGGAACAAGGTGAAGACAGAATTACACGGTCAGGATGTGTGAGGATAAACTATTGCGCGAGTGAGGTATCGCAAATGTACTTGACCTTGTTGGAACGGAGAGCAAACGGTTCAATAGAGCACAACTCGACGAAATAGGTATAACATGGCAGAGCATACCAGCAACTGTGGTGCGGCTAAGTAGTGCCAACAACAGACGAACTGACGATAACAGGTGATGTCAGATCACAAAAGCTTGTGACAAGAAAAGCCTTAAAACCTCAAAACTGCATCAGTATTTGTTCGTAGAAGTATTCAGAAAATAGGTTGTTTTTTTATATTAAAAAGTTGTCTGAACTGGGGCTATAGATGTGAAGCATTTCCATGACTCCACTCTTCCTTTATCAGGATATTGATGCAATTCCTATATTTGAAGCTGTGCCAATACACTCGTACAATCGTACATACAATACAACAATACAATACAATCGTACTCCACGGAAGTCACAAATGTTTCATTTAATAATCAGGTTCTCGTGATGTATAAATTTGATTTCAGAAAAATAATATCCCCATAGGTGCTAACAAAAAAATTAAATACGCTTTCTTGAGAGACTTTCTCTTCTATAACACTATTGGTGATTTAATTAATTAATACTTAATGACCTTGATAGCATTACACGCATTACTTATCTCACACATCCAATGATGTACTTTGTATTGACTTGTTTACTTTCTCGCCATACGAGGGAACTTCGTAATGTGTAACTGCCTCTTACGAAAAAACTTCGTAAGAAGAGAAAGTTGTGTAATTGTGCGCCAAAAACGGTGAATGTTTGTCATATAATTACTATATAATTTTCAGTTGTTTTTTTCTTGAGAGGAAATGTTTAATACTACTGGATCGGTTCATAAATGAATAGGTAATATTTTCAATCCGAGGAGTGTTATTTTAAAAACAACTTACGTAACTAAGACAAAATGTACACTTGTGTAATTTAGTCGTAGTTAAAAATATTCTCCAACATACAATAATGCTAAATTCTATATTGCCTCCAGATACGTGATTTTCAAAGACTGATTCGGATTATATAGTGCGCCAGCAAAGTCTGTCCGCACTAAGCCGAATCAGGACGTCCTGTCAAAAGCTGCATTTATGTTGGTGGCAACCAGATCACTGGGAAACAAGTGAAGGGGAAAGCACTTCCAGCATCTATTATGATTGCGGTGAGTACCCAATTTACGTTTTCAAGCCGCAGTTCGTGCTACCAGCATGATTTCTGTTGCTAACACTGTCACCCACAACGTGCTACTCCGGAAAGACTTTCCTGGTGCGCTATTCGAAACTAGTACATTAGTTTTAGATTTCTTTGTGAAATATAAAATTAATTTGAAACGTCATCTATTTACAACTTTAAAACTATTTACAACTTTAAAACGCTTGACATCTGCAGAATATGAGAAAATGTATTATCAAATAATATTTTGTCTACTCATATCAAAATGTGATTTTCATAATTTTCTTTTTTATTTTAGAGCTGTATCATATGATAGTCATATAATTTTACGCGTAATTATTATGGAAGACATTATAATACAAATATTTTAGTATTTTCATTCCGAGATTACCGTTTTACAGGCATGTAGCATAATGATAAGATATTTGAACGGCCGGCCGTATTAAACGCGAGTTACGGGATTAATGTTTAGGAGTGTTCTTGTATCTATGTACAACTTCATTAGTGTTATTGTTATGAAGTATTTCGGAGATATTCGGATTTAAATGAAATTAAATGCAACATGGGATTAAACGCTACTTTGTTCATTAACGGTTCCTATATGACATTCCACAATATCACAGCCAATATGTATTCCAACCTAATTAATCTTGTATGTGATTAGTGCTGCTACCACAAAAGAATCTGAAATATTGTAATCAGACGAATTATATTTCTTACATCAGTAATGATTGTTAGTTATTTTTAGTTCATGCTCATACTCGTCTCACTGTTGTTATTCCACGGAGAAACAACACTATCATAGGCCTGTTCACCATCTAGGAGCGATATATTACTGGATTATGTAAAATGACGGAAAACCGAACTTTGCTGATAAATATTTGTCCACGAGAAGAATCATATGCAAACACATTATAGTAGTAACGATGAGAAAGATACGTTGTTTAATTTTCGTCAAGAGGAGTCGGTAATATAATCTCCAACACATTTATATGGATGCAAATGACAAGGTACCCAAACCTGGTCTTTTAAAACCCTTTCTTTTTTCGATTAACCTCTTATTTTTATTGGGGCTATGAAAATGGTTTCTTTATTCACGTGAGCCGTACCCTATATTGAACCAATATTAATCAAGCGGTTTTTTTGGGGAGTATTTTTTTTGAGCTGTTCACTTGTGTACTTTCTTGCCTTACGTAGTAAACAGAGAAAGTATTATAATCCTACACTGGAAAACGAGAAGTTAGTACTGTACTTGAGCTTCCGGATCAAAGATCCCCATATCGATCAGGTTTGTGTCCAGTTTCCCTGATTATGGGATATTATAATATAAAAAATTAAGTACAAGGTATATAAATTTATATTCAGATTTTTTTACTTTCTCGTACATACGTATATACGGAGTAATATACGTAGTATAGAGAAAGTTATGTAATGCTGCAAAAAATAGATTTCGAGATTTCAACGGAAATACACGTTTTGGGTTCCCCTGATACCGAAAAAGTGTTTTTTTCAAAATGTCCGTCCATCTGTGCGTATGTCTGGCCGGCTGTTCGTCTGGCCGGCTCTTCGTCTGGCCGGCTGTTCGTCTGGCCGGCTGTTCGTCTGACCGGCTGTTCGTCTGGCCGGCTGTGAACACTATTAGCACCTAAACAATACGTAGGATTTCTCTAAATTGAAGAAACCCCTGTCCATTCGTTTCTAGTTGAGCTTTGAAATTTCGAAAAACATTCTTTAAAATTTGATCGTACTTTATATGAAGTTCCCCTTCAGACATTTTCCAAATATTCTCAAAAGTGGCTCCAAATTTGTGTTTTTAATTTATTGTTAAAATAGAGTAAAATACACTTATAAAAGTGGTATAGGTCCTATTTTCACTGTTAACTCTAAATTTTCGAAAATTGCAAAAATTAGAAATTTTTTCCGCGTCTTCCTTCAACAATAAAATTGAAGACAAATATTTTCCCTTCAAATGAGATTTGTTGCCCATTAATAGTATTTTCATTAAGATCATGTACACTTTTTTGCAAATTTTAGTAGTTTTCGTGCAATTGCGCTTGCAATATTTGCAATTTTAAAAAATAACAAAAACAAGATTTCTCAAAAACGAAGTGGGCGCGCGGCGTACAAGAGAACGCCACGTGACATTTCTAAGCCTATCTTCCCTAATATTCCGATAAGCCGGAACATCCGATGCCTAATACCCTACCGCCAGTTGTTGCTCTGCCCATTGTGAGTCAGTATGTGTTTTTCTTTGTGTTGGGTAAGCTGTGTGCGAGCTCTTTTCCTTTTCTCGTGCATCTAAGAGTACTCTGTACGCCGCGCGTCTGGTTATGTAAGTAATTTTAAAATTTTAATTTTTACCATAGGAACACTACGCGTAACACTAGTAGCGCACTTCTAGATACAAAGTTTGGAATGGAATCATATTTGGAAGAACAGATCGACGACGACTCGTCAGATAATGAACCGGAAAATGTACACATGTCCATTCATGACAATAAATCTGAAGAAGAGTTATGGATATTACACTACAATAGTCATAGCGATAACAAGGAGTTTCCTTTTTAAACATCGGAGAATACTTTTCTAGAATCATTTTCAAACGCAAAAGATCGTGTTGTAAGAAACAATTACAAGAATTTTAAAAAATTGGAAAAACACGCCCTTGAAAAGCAAATTTTCTAGAACAAAATAATATTTTGAAGAAAAGTATTCCCGCCACATAAACAAAAGTGGCTAATAACGTGAAAGACGAACTCCCTGCATTCATTAATTTCATAGACATTTTACATGAAGTAGTTTTGTACACGAATAAGCACATCATGCAAAAGAGACTTACTGGCAGGCTGGAATCTTGTAAAATTAAGTGAAGTCGTAGGCTTCCGCGGCCAGAGTCATGTAAATGATCTTGGCTGTCCAGGTGACGCCGCGTCGAAGGCTGTGTTGCCGACGTTTCGACCATCTTGTCGTGGTCTTCCTCAGAGGAACGTTCCAGTCCCGACGGTGGTAGGATTTTCGACATGCTTAATAGCTAGGTCGAGTTCAGTCGCTGTCTGAAGGAGAATTGTTGTGGCTGGCTGCTCTGAATTGTAGTTTTCCATAGTTTCTCTGAACAATACCAGGTGAATGCCGGAGCAGCACCCTAACAATCAGGCCACGGACCCCGTGCAATCTTTCCTTCCTCTAGTTTGCCTTATTCTCGCCGCTTACTTAGACACACCTACACTACTTACATGCATTACAATACCATACACGTCGTGAGACCAGTGGGGAGCGTAGAGTTTGTCCCAGGTGGGGCGGTTCCCCTACTGGTGAGCATATTGGGGAAATCTCCGTTGGCCGGGAGCTGGTTGAGGAAAACTCCGTTAGCCGACGATAGGTCGGCGCTGGATCTCACCATCCAGCAGGGGAAGATAACTGCCACCTCCCGACAGAAACATGCACTACACTTACGGGAATAATAGCCTAAAGTGCTAACGCGCCCGGAATCAGTACTTCAACAATTAAACAATTGAGGAAACGATAATTGCGTAAATTCTTTTGAATTGCAACCAATTGAAATCAACGATCATCAATTGAGAAATATTTCATTAAACTGGTCTGGTCGATGCTACAACAAAAATACCTTTGAAAGGAAAGGAGTGGAGCAGTCGATGCAATGCAGGGCAACGGCGAAGCGACTGCTGTTCCTCGCGCAAAGAGGTCGATCTGCGACCTCTGCGCGTTCCGTGTCTTTGCAGCCAGACCAATGGCCGCTTAGGTGGTTAGAGGGGCTCCGCAATGGAGTCGCATGTTGTCACACGGCGAGTACCCGCGAAGCAGACGTTCTACCACATTCACCGGGATGAGCTCTGTGGGGATAGCAAAGGCTAGGGAGAGAGACTAAATAACACATGCGGTTGCTGTGCGGTTTGCTGCGCCGATTGCTAGGCGAAAGCTGAAACGATTCCTTTGGACATAATCTCTCCAAACCGAATTCTTACTTTTCATTCATTCTTTCTCTTTTTTTCTTTCTTTATTTGCTTTTCCTTTTTTCCTCTCTTTTTTCACTCTTTACATTTATTTGGTTATTTTACTATGTGCTCATTGTTAAGAGAAGTTAATTATTCCTTGTAGAAAATAGTAAATTGATTTTAAAAATTCTTATAAACTTTACTGGTTGAGTCTCAATGCATAAATACCCGCGAAATCTCTATTAGTCGAGTCAAATGGTGCTCAAAAAGGGCAAGTAGCAAAAACTTTTCGTGTAGTTTTAATGTTTGGTTCCTGTACGTTTTCTGGGCGAAAACACGTTTTCTAGGCAAAAGAGTGTAAACATCATGCAAAATAACATTTTCTCAAAAACTGTCCAAATTTTTTTCTTCAATTTTTTGTTCATATATTAAGCAATGTACGCTTAAAATAATGGTGTAAGTGTCATTTCCTTCGATCTCTCTGAATTTTAGAAAATTGCCTGTTAGATGCGTTGGGTTGAGACGATTCCAGTTTTAAGCGTCTTCCCGAATTGAAAGCTTAAGCCGCGCTGCCTCCATGGCGTAGATATAAGGCGCACGGCGAGCTCATTCGAAGGACCTGGGTTCGAGTCACGGCGAGGAAAATACTTTTGGCAGGTTTCAATCACTTATAGATGTTCATGTAGCATCTCTAATATAGCTTAGCAGTTATAAATAATGCAAGAAAGTAAGTGCTGATGCGGCAGCAATAGTGGCTTATAATCGGCGGTCTGGCGTCAAATTTAAAGCGCGAAATGTGTTTTATGTGGTTAAAGAATTGCATTAACGAGAAAATTAAATCATATCCAATAATTTAAAATTTAAATCAGAAAAGGAAATAATAGAATTTAAAAGACCGATTTGAAAATTTTAGAACACAAGAGTGGGGTGATTGTCGTTCAAATAAGCCAAACGAAATGAGAATGTCGTGAAGGCAAGCTAATTGGAAGGAGATGTGAGAAATAAGAAAATGTTTCCAAAATAAAAGGAGTAGTGAATATACGAAATTAGGTGCGCTTTCGTAAGTGTGTATTCCATTTCTGAATGCACCGTTGTCATAGTAATAAAGTTTACATAGTCGCTATTCATTTATTAATAGCAATCAGTTTAGACGGTAAACAGGTTGCAGGCAGCTCAGGTTTTGGCTAAAAAATTCCAACAATGTTTTTTTGTAACCTGAAAGGTTACTGAATATGTGCCTCTACAAGACCTTTCCAAATCAAGACGAATAAACAGTGGAAGAATAACCATTCACGCCATCTGGGTAAAGATAAAAATACACCGCGTCGAGTTTTCATAAATGAAGAAATAACAACCCCTTTATACAATTGCTATGGCTAAAAAAAGAAGCAAGAGGACGGAGATATTTATTTTCATCTTAAGTATTTAATGCTTTCTTGTTTCTAATCTATCATGAATCCGTTATATCAAATCTAAGGTCAGTTATATAATGCTCAACAATACCCGTTTTTTTGTTGGCAATTCTCAGCAATCGCTCTACAGGATACCTTAGAAGGTAAACCAAGAACATCCAATGAATTGTAGTGCTCAGAGCAATCGACTGAACATTGGGCATATTGTGTTAGGTCTCCTGCGCCATCGTTCCCCGGGAGTCTCACCCTCCCCCCGCTCCAACGCTCCCCTCCTCGACACCCCTCTGCCCGCCGCCCCCGCCCCCGTCCTATGCTCGACGCCCCCACCCCCGACCTCTACCCACCGCCCCCGCCCCCACTATCTGCCCACCCCCGCCCACCTTGCCCTCTGCCCGCCGCCCCCTCTCTCTGCCCACCGCCCCCGCCCCCTCCTCTTCCCGCCGCCCCCGCCGCGCCCCGTCCTCTTCCCGCCGCCCCCGCAGACACCCTCTGCCCGACGCAACCACCCCGACCTCTGCCTGGCGCCCACTGCCCGCTGCCCACTGCATGCCGCCCACGGCCCGCCGTCCACTGCCCGTCACCCACTACCGGTCGCCCCCTATCCACCGCCCAATGCCCGCCGTCCACTGCCCGCCGCCCACTGCCCGCCGCCCACTGCCCGTCGTCCACTGCTCGCCGTCCATTGCCCGGTGCCCACTGCCCGTCGCCCACTGCCCGCCGTCCACTACCCGCCGCCCACTGCACGCCGCCCACTGCCTGCCGTCCACTGCCCGTCGCCCACTGCCCGCCGTCCACTACCCGCCGCCCACTACCCGCCGCCCACTGCCCGCCGTCCACTGCCCGCCGTCCACTGCCCGCTGCCCACTGCCCGTCGCCCACTGCCCGCCGTCCACTACCCGCCGCACACTGCCCGCCGCCACTGCCCGCTGCCCACTGCCCGTCGCCCACTGCCCGCTGCCCACTGCCCGTCGCCCACTGCCCGCCGTCCACTGCCCGCCGTCCACTGCTCGCCGTCCACTGCCCGCCGTCCACTGCCCGCCGCCCACTGCCCGCCGCCCACTACCCGCCCGTCCACAACCCGCCACCCAATGCCTGCTGCCCACTGCCCGCCGTCCACTGCCCGTCGCCCACTGCCCGCCGTCCACTACCTGACGCCCACTACCCGACGCCCACTGCCCGCCGTCCACTGCCCGCTGTCCACTGCCTGCCGTCCACTGCTCACCGTCCACTGCCCGCCGCCCACTGCCCGCCCGTCCACTGCCCGACGTCCACGCCCGCCGCCCACTGCCCGCCGTCCACTGCCCGCCGTCCACTGCCCGCTGCCCACTGCCCGTCGCCCACTGCCCGCTGCCCACTGCCCGTCGCCCACTGCCCGCCGTCCACTGCCCGCCGTCCACTGCTCGCCGTCCACTGCCCGCCGTCCACTGCCCGCTGCCCACTGCCCGTCGCCCACTGCCCGCCGTCCACAACCCGCCGCCCACTGCCCGCTGCCCAGTGCCCGCCGTCCACTGCCCGTCGCCCACTGCCCGCCGTCCACTACCCGACGCCCACTACCCGACGCCCACTGCCCGCCGTCCACTGCCCGCTGTCCACTGCCCGCCGTCCACTGCTCACCGTCCACTGCCCGCCGCCCACTGCCCGCCGTCCACTGCCTGCCGTCCACTGCCTGCTGCCACCAGCCACGTCCACTGCCTGCCGTCCACTGCCCGCCGCCCACTAACCGCCGCCCACTGCCCGCCGCCCACTGCCCGCCGCCCACTGCCTGCCGTCCACTGCCCGCCGTCCACTGCCTGCCGTCCACTGCCCGCCGTCCACTGCCCACCGTCCACTGCCCGCCGTCCACTGCCCACCGTCCACTGCCTGCCGCTCACTGCCTGCCGTCCACTGCCCGCCGTCCACTGCCGTTGCCCACTGCCCGTCGCCCACTGCCGCCGTCTCACTGCCCGCCGCCCACTGCCCGCCGCCTGCCGCACTCCACTGCCTGCCGTGCCCGCCGCCCACTGCCTCCGCCGTCCACTGCTCGCCGTTGTTCCACTGCCCGCCGTCCATGCCCGCCGTCCACTGTCCACTGCCCACCGTCCACTGCCCGCCTCCCACTGCTCAAGCGTCCACCGCCCGCCGTCCACTGCCCGCCGTCCACTGCTCGCCGCTCCACTGCCCGCGTCCACTGCCCACCGTCCACTGCCCGCTGTCCACTGCCGTCGCCCACTGCCCGCCGTCCACTGCCTACCGTCCACTGCCTCGCCGTCCACCTGCCTGCCGTCCACTGCCCACCGTCTACTGCCCGCCGTCCACTGCCTGTCGCTCACTGCCTGCCGTCCACTGCCCGCCGTCCAGCCGCTGCCGACCACTGCCCGCCGTCCACTGCCCACCGTCCACTGCCCGCCGTCCATTGCCCGCCGCCCACTGCCCGCCGTCCAATGCCCGCCGTCCACTGCCCGCCGTCCACTGCCCACCGTCCACTGCCCGCCGTCCACTGCCCGTCGCCCACTGCCCGCCGTCCACTGCCCGCCGTCCACTGCCCGCCGTCCACTGCCCGCCGTCCACTGCCCACCGTCCACTGCCCACCGTCCACTGCCCGCCGTCCACTGCCCGTCGCCCACTGCCCGCCGTCCACTACCCGCCGTCCACTACCCGCCGCCCACTGCCCGTCGCCCACTACCCGCCGCCCAGTGCCCGATTTCGTTTCGCCGCTTGGCGTAAATCGCAGGGCGCAAAAGCGGCGGGGCGCAGATTTTAAACTGCAACACAATCCCGGTTTACATTCGGTTAATTAGCTGATGTTTGGGGATTTGGCGCGGAGCTGGCGCGCGCAGCGGCAACCGTCTCGCCGTGTCCCCCACCACTCCCCCACTCGACCACGCCCACCCAACACCCATCGCTCTTAACGCTTACCACCACCCAACACTGCTCCCCCTCTCCTTTGCCACCTCCACCTCTGCTCTCTCCATTTCACTCTCTTCCACACTGACTGATGCTTATGCTTATCCGCTCTCCCACTTCTCCCCCCTCCAACAACACGCACTTCACTTTCCACCACCACCTTCCTTCCTGCTTTCTGCGTTTCTGTTACTTGCACGCTGGCCCTTTTCAGTTTATCCACTCTCCCCTTTCTCTCCCGCCCTCTGCATCCTTTTCGCATTGCTTAGTACCTTCCAAAAGCCGTAGTGTTTGTCTTGTCTCGTATTGCACGCCCTCTTTCTTCCTCTCTCTTTTTGCACTCACTATTTGACTCTTCACCACTCTGACCCACTTCTGCGTACGCACTCTAACCTTCCTCTCCCACACACCGTGCGAATAATTTACATAAAAGACCTCGTAATGGACATTCTGTAAAGAACTGACACAAGGCACAATATACAATAAGAAAAAAGATTTTTAATTGGATCTATAATTAAAGCGGAAATTGAAATGAAAAAATCAACCCAAAAAATAAACGTATACATTTTAATATATAAATATTTTCAAGTCTAACTATATGACGTAAACATCATTGTCGATTTAGCTTTAATATTATTGCTAAATCGTCGTTCTAGCTTATGTTGGAAGTTGTGCGACCGGTTCCAAACATTAAGAGAGTTCTCCTACTTCTCTCCTCTACAGTTCGTTGGGATTGGGAATCAAATTTAAAACTGACCTGCTCCCCAAGCTATGAAATGGGGATGGTTGATGGAGTTCAACAAATCTGAGAGCCGCGACAGTTTCTTGCTCTTTACGAGGACAAAGATTTATCAAAAAATTTGATTTGGTATTACTGGAAAAAAATTAAAATATTGTGAAGCCTTCATGTAAAGTACCTTCAAAAATCAAAATGTTAATTTCAAACTCATAGGGCCTTGAGTTCCTTCAGGGCAATCGGGGAATATCAATTGTGGAGAAAATCGTCTGAGCGTTTTAGATTCTAGCGTTGACCACAGAGACAGGCAGATAGATCTTTTGTCGTCAATCAATTTTTTTTGTATCAAGGGACCACAACTCATGGATTCTGACTATACGTGTTATACTTGTAGAGGAAGTAATTTACTACATATAGAAAAAAGATTTATTCACTTTCTCGTTACCAGGATCTGGCAAAAAATTAGATTTTCTGTCGAAAAATCCCCGTTATTTTCTACGGCATAACAAACATTTTACAGGGTAAGCATTGTGCGAGAAATTAATATGCTTAGAACTCATTTCACGCGGTATTGGGTCAGGTAGGCCGGTAGAAATAAGATAGATTTTATTAAAACAAACCTTCTTTCCAGAAATTTTAATAAAGGATCTCAGATTCCCAATCTGAAATTTCTCTGTGCTATTAGAAAATAAAAAGTATCTCTTTATTCTGAGTACAGAATATGAGAGTCTATTGCATTTCTTCATTTTCACACTTTGCCCAAAAAACATTTCAGACACATTTATTTCAAAAGTAACTACGAGAAACGTGACATAGGAGTTGTAGATTCCGGGCAAGTTATGACTTTATTTTGTAGATTAATTTTCTATAAATTATTTTTCCTGATATTCAAAGAAAATTAATTTCTATGATTTGGCTGCCCATGTTTTTGTCTCACTCTGGTGAGAAATGTGGTCGTTTATTTACTCATTCTTATGAAACTACGGTGAAAGGAGGGGAAGGAGCGGTGCGTGGATAGTGAGTAAAAATGATTCACATTTGTGTTTGGGCAGATTAGGCCTGGTCTTCTGTCTGACCACGGAAATTTCGCTACGCTCCTTTCACCAACCATGGGAGAAAGAAGGTATTACTTGAGCGACGAAACAGGCAGTTTGAATTTAGCTCAGAGGCATCATTGAGGCTTGAGGATCTTTTACATGCAGTAAATCTACTAACATGGGGCAGCCGGCTTTACTTCCCCTCCGAAGGAAGGAGTACGAAGGATTTTTTGGCCCTTAAAAATCCACGGCTTCGAACCCGCAAACTTGGATATGAAAGTCCGATACGCTAACCGTTGCACCATCGCCGAGGATATCGTCGAAGCCCTTCTAAATCACATCCTCATCCATGTTTTCATATTTGACGCTTCTTTAACAGATAAATTCGATAATCAGAACAAGAAATAAAATTTAGTCAGTTAGGAAAGATACACAACACATAATGTATAAAATATCACAATTAAGTAATTTTATATAAATTAAACAATAAAAAGTGCAAACCACATACTGCACCATTTAGTAGGAGACAGATAAATGGAAAGGACAAGGAAATTTATATATATTTTTTTATGGTTTTAGAGAATGTTCCAAAAGGGATAGGGTCAATCAATAACATATCATATTCCAAATGAGATAATGTTTTTTTCTTCGGTTCTGATGCTATGATATCATCCCGGAACTTTTTCACTGCTAGATTCTTGTTTAAACTTGTTACATTGCCTATAGATGAAAAATCCCTTATTTTTAAAAACGAGATAATATTGTGTTGGGTGCTCCAACAGTTAATAAAGACACGCCATCGTCTTAAGAGTAAGCACCCTACATAGGGGAATGTTCTCCAGAGCTTCGGTCTCTGCCCGTCGCTCGCCCGCGGAGCGCGCCCGAGTCGCAGAGAGCGAGTGGAGGGGCCTCCTCCGCACGGGGCTCGAACCGGGGCCAGCTGCTACTTCCCCCGCGCTGTCTTTGTTTGCGTTCCTCCCCAGCGTCGCGGGAGAGGGGCGGAGCGGGGCAGAGCGGGGCCAAGTGGAGCAGCGGGATTTGCGTGTCTGGAAGAAAGTTTGTTTGTCCGCAAACTCCTGAACTCTCGCGATAATCGCCTCGCCAAATGAGAACATTCTAACGCACTTCGACACATGACAAGGGGTAACCGTGTATCTAGTAATATAATGAATGTAAATATAAATTATATAACAATTAATTTTAAATATTTAATATTATTTTATTAATTACATTATTTTTTTGTATATGCATTTATTATTAATAATTAATGTTAACGAAACTGATAATTTTTTTGCTTCAAGTTAGAAAAAAACATGAGTCGTTAAAAATTAGGTTTCAGGTTTGCTTTAATAGTAATATTAATAATAATAATAATAATAATAATAATAATAATAATAATAATAATAATAATAATAATAATAATAATAATAATAATAATAATAATTAAACAATTCAATAACTACTGTTGGATATTTGTAATTTAATCTGCCTATAAATTCACAATCATTTGACACATAATTGATGCCAATACTAATATTTATATTCTCTTATTTCCTGTGAAAGAAGTACGTTCTTTCTACAGATTAATTTGCCTTGTTCTGCTTATATATCTGTTTTATAATTAACGATTGCCTCTCATCATTAATAATATGATATATACTTACTGATCTCAATAACATTTACCATTTACATTTTTTTTACCTGTGGGCATCGGCTTACGGCTGATTATCGCTTCCCCAATTACATGCAGACAGGCTTTCCGTACCAATCAGCGTTTTCTGAACATTTCTGTTTCACTAAACTCTTTGGTTGATTGAAATTTAATATAATTAATCAGCTTCCTTCAGCCGAATAACATATAGAGTATTTATTTGCAGTTAAATTAGTAATATTTGCGTCATGAGCTCAATTTATATTACAATATTACTCGAGATAATAACCATTCACATCCTGATTCTTTGTACGAGTCAATTGAAATGTTTCATTTCTTACTTCGGATCATCGCGTGCAGTCAGGACCTCGTATGAATTCCAAACGAAGAAACGTCCAAACATCGTTTTTCGTCAGTCACCGCGAAGATACTTCCTGCCTCGTCCTGTTTCAACGCGTTACTTTTCGGTGTCCGTCGTTAAAGAAACGTCAAGTCGCGACTCTATCAGATTGTTAGCGAGTTCGTCAGATAATTGCGAAGAAATAAAAGAGGTCATGTTCGTTGGTTTTTGTTTTTGTTTTTTTGGTTACCGGCCGAGTCAACTGCTTTAGTCATTAGTCCCGTTAGTGTAGTGCATGTTTTTTTCTCGGGAGATGGCAGTGATCTTCCCCCGCTGGAAGAAGAGATCCGGTGCCAACCTACCGTCGGCTACTGGGGTTTCCCCCAAACCAGGACTCTCCCAGCAGCGGGGCACCACCCCAGCCGAGACAAGCTCTAAGCTCCCGACCTGTCTCCCGGAATGTGTGGTAGTGTAGTGCATGTTAGTGTAAGTGTGTGTGTAAGGGGAGAGGATAGGACAAGGAATGGGAACGGCAGATTGCGCGCGGTCCGTGGCCCGTTTGGTAGGGTACTGCTCCGGCATTCGCCTGGTGTTGATCGGAGAAACTACGGAAAACTACCGATCAGAGCAACCGGCCGCTAGAATTCTCCACTAGACAGTGACTGAATTTTGCAGTCGCAGCGCCTCTGCCCGGAGGTCCTAGGTTCGAGTCCTGACGGCGGCAGGATTTTCGACACTAGCTTTTCACCTAGGTCAAATTCAGTCGCTGTCTGGAGGAGAATTCTAGTGGCCGGCTGCTCTGATCGGCAGTTTACCGTGGTTTCTCAGATCAACACCAGGCGAATGCCGGAGCAGTACCCTACCAAACGGGCCACGGACCGCGCGCGATCTGCCCCTCCTCTTTCTTGTCGTATCCTCTCCCCTTACACACACTCATACACTAACATGCACTACACTACCACATATTCCGAAAGACCGGTCGGGAGCTTAAAGCTTGACCTGGCTGGGGCGGTGCCCTGCTGGTGGGAGAGTCCGGGTTAGGGGGAAACCCCACTAGCCGACGGTAGGTCGGCGCCGTCCAGCGGGGGAAGATCACCGCGATCTCCCGAGAGAAAAACATGCACTACACTAACGGGACTAATGACCAAAGCAGTTGACGCGCCCGGAAACACGAAAAAATCAAAAAATCTATTCAATCCACAAAACTGCATGACATTAACATTATTTAAATTATTTTTAATTATCCCAATAATAATGATAATATTAAGCAATTCTATTCCCCACCTACATTCAACGTCATGTCCTTGCTAATTCACTATGACACCATCCACGCGTTTCCATCTAACACCAATCTGTAACGTATCAGAGACCACATGTTCACCTCGGCTGCTAGGAATCGAGAGGGCAATCCTTCTTCATCTAGGTATAATTATGCCTTCTATATACATTTCTTTTTTCACAATGGGCTTTGATTTCCCCTCCCCGTTGTAGACTATGTTATTGTACTGCGAGCATTCATTTTGCTGCGGCTTTGTTTGTTTACCATAACGATCCGCCCGCGCCGTTTACATTTTCTCTGTTCTCCCAAATAAAGCATAATAACGTGGTATTTTAATGTTTATTGTAATGCGGGAGGATTTCCTGACTTATTACAATAACAATAATGATGATGGTGATAATAATAATAATAATAATAATATAATAATAATAATAATAATAATAATAATAATAATAATAATAATAATAATAATAATAATAATAATAATAATAATAATAATAATAATAATAATAATAATAATAATAATACATGTCCAAATAGGTGTCTATTAAAAAGTAGTATCTCTGATCTTAGCCCCTATACGTCAATCTCCCGTTTAACGTAACGCTTTGTACCTGATAAAATCCAGAAACCTGAGTAGAGATTGGGTATCAGAACCCTCGGCATCTGGTCGGCGAAGAATCGAACGAGGTGAGTCGACAGAGAGTGTGCCCTAGTGTCACACACGGGAGTGGCTTCTTCACGTACAGAACGTCATGGCAGCACCCTGCTGCGCCGGCGGCGGAAGAGCCAACTAAGCAGCCAACGGCGTCGTCAAGAGCCCAGATTGGGAGGGTTACTGCCATTACACCTGGCCGTAGGTATAAAAGGCAAACCCATTGTCGAGTGAGATGGAGACACGAAGTATGTGTTATAAAGCCTCGGAAAAACTGCTGAGAAACCTCAGAAAACTTGGCATCTGGTGCTGAGGGTGACAGCATACAAACCACCCGTGTAAAAGAACCAGTGACCCTTCGGGAGACCGGTGACTCCTTCGGGAAATTCTGATTTTACTATTGGAACAACCCTCTTCAAAATTCATCACCATTAGTTGGATTGCCTCCGTGGCTGAAGACTA
The DNA here is from genome assembly GCA_011170035.1 of Teleogryllus occipitalis. Lineage (NCBI taxonomy): Eukaryota > Metazoa > Arthropoda > Insecta > Orthoptera > Gryllidae > Teleogryllus > Teleogryllus occipitalis. Next base: position 62,444 of record BLKR01005241.1, read on the forward strand.
GAGGCCCAGACAAGATTTCAGTAGAGATACATTACAAGTGGCAAAACAAAGATATTTGCATACTACGGGTGAATGCAATATCGACGACATTCAGAGCCAACGGGACAGACTACTGCACGAAAATGCATTTAACCGTAAGATCAGACTTGGTTAAATTTACAAAACAAAATATATGCGACAGGCTAAAACATGTCATCAGCAAACCAGTCATTAGCATTTTAGAACAAAATTCGATAAGGGATTAAATATACTATAATAATTTTGAGGAATAACCTGGTATGGATATATTCATTCAAAAAACACTAAATGAACTAGAACAGAATACTGAACAAGTCACAAATCAAACGTATGATCCTCCAGCAGTGAAGAGACTGTAAACACAGAGTAAGTGAAATTACGATGGAATTGATCAAAAATCTCAATATTCTTTTTGAAAACGATTCTAACTGTCGAACACCTCTCCCAAAAATATACACCGAGAAAACTTCATTTCAACTTTTAACATCGTTACAGAAAAAACAGATTCATTTGAGACGCTACAACTGCATCCATACAGTGCCGTTGTTACTAACCTCGCAGCACAGAATGTAACATCCAAACCAAATAACGGATCAGGCAAAAATAAAAAAGGTTTCAGAAATGGAATATGAGGATACAAAACAAAATAAAATGGCTTACAAGTGATCGAGATAAATTAGTTGTTTGGAGAGATAGGCGGAAAAATACAAACTCCTAAAGACAGTGTCATCAATATACTTAAATATTAAAATATCAGAATTCATTAAGCAGATTTTTAGGGCAAATTTAATGCCGATATCAACACCTTGATGCAGAAAGTTGCAGAACTAGAGAAAAGACTCCGTCGGTAGAAAGTTCCTCCGGGTAGACTCTTAAAATAACTGTAAATTTATAAAATCCATCTAAAAATTATCAATCTACTTACAAACCTAATGATCGGTGACATACTTAACTGTAGATGAAAACAAGCAGAATGTTCATATTCAAACAAATATCTATTCGGCGTGGTATTTTTAAAGATGACACATTTGGTTTGCTTTCCTTATGCAATTAATCCTCTGTTGCATATGATGATTCAGTTTGCTCTGAAATTCAAACTTATTGATGGAAAGAAAATCCTTCATATCATCAAATACTTATTCTACAGGTGTCAACTACATGGTATCAATTACATGGGAGAGTAATTTCCCATTATCAGAATTTTACTTTCTCGTTATAGAGTAGAATGAACGGTATGCAATGCTGCGCGAAAAAACGGCGAATGTTCGGCAGAAAAGCTTTTATTACAGGGCCTTGGTAACGAAAAAGTGGATACATCCTGTTGTTAAATTTAGAAAAAATCCTCTGTCACATGATGTAGCTAGAACCCATGTTTTGATTGCCCTTGATGCCGAAAAATCGAATGACTGCAAAACGTCTGCCCGTCTGTAAAGAACGCTAGCGGCGAAATCGTTCAGCCTCTTTTCTTCAAAATTGATATTCTCCAATGAAGCTGGTTGATGTCACGCCAACTTTAATTTAATATTGATATTTTTATTTCGGGGAGTAATTTACATGAAGCCCCTGGGACGTTTTCCAAATTTTCAACAAAATGTCTTCATTGTTTTTTTATTAAATTGTGTTGTAGGATAGTGTAAAAGACGTTTAAAAGAATAGTGCAGGTCCAATGTTCGTTGAAAACTCCAATTTTTTGAAAATTGCAAAAGTTCAATGTTTTTCGAAGTCTTCCTAGAACTAAAATATTCAAGATAGAGATTTTTTTCTTTTATGAAATCCTTAAAGTGTCTTGTTCCTTAATGATAGGTTTTGAAATAAGATCATGTACAATTTGTCAAAAATTTGAGTACTTTTCGACTACTTTTGGGTTGGCAATACGGGGAGATAGTACGTGCTGTTTTAGCACTACTAGTTTCAACAAGATTTGTTGCTATCTTTTGTAATTAATTCGAAAAATGCTGGTAAAGGCGTAGGAGGTAAGGATTCCTAGGCTTAAGAAAACTTGCGTGTGTACTGTAAAACTTTTTTTGATGGCATTATTCGATAGGGTTGAGGTTTCAATAAAATCAGAGACTTTGTTCATAAAATGTGTACACAATTAAATATTATTTGGTTTTCTTTCACAAAATACTCAATGATTCTTTAAAATGCAGTCATTAAAAAATCACCTAAACGTCAACCAATAACCTAGACAGATTTGATTTTCCTTGAAACAATTAAACTGGGACAAAAACGCTAAGAAATTCTAACTGCAAACACTATTCCCTTCCACTTCCACTTTCAGAAGAAATCAAGTGAAAGCGAAGCTCGGTAACTTTCGACCTCATTTACATCGAATCCTCCATAACAAATACCTTCAATGTTTGCCCCTAAGACCGAATGAATTACTGGTTAACAAATGAAACACTACACATTTTATCTCACTTAACTAGTCGCTTGTCTTTTCTTTTTTTTAATTATATTTCTTCTTGCTCGGCAAATTCGTTTTCAAGATATGTATAACATCATAGGATGCATTATCCTCAGGTCTGTCAATACACTTCCGGTTTAGGTATGTTAGATTGATTAGGAAAATGAACTTAGCAAACAATAGTTGGTACTGTTGTGTGTGTGTGTGTATGAGAGAGAGAGAGAGAGAGAGAGAGAGGGGGAGAGAGAGAGAGATTATATTTTCAGGTAGTTACAGAGACTTGAAAAATGTATTTTCCTGGTAATAGGAAAACCTAAATGCGTCTTGCTTCAATTATTTTGACGATGAAGAAAGAAATTCTCTTCTCTCTGTTCGGTGAAAAAATATCCTTTATAGGATCTCCTCTCCCAAATATGTAATCACGTATTTGTGAAAAATCAATAGCCAATATCTACTCAACATTATATGAGTGGAATTCCAGGGAACGTGAAGTAAAAATTTACATTCTGTTAAAAATCGAAAGCTCTAAATGAAAAAAAATTGTGGAAATGAATGTTTCGAATTTGTCACTTTTCTTGTACAGTTCTGGCTGCTCGCTTAAAATTTCCAGGCGCTTATCTCTGTTGATGAACGTTTCATATATTTAGTACTTGACGGCCATTGTTATCCAACTTTTCTTTTCTATTCAATGTCATATTTGCCACGTGCGCTCTAAATCAAAATTCACTCAATGAAGTGTGTGCACGAAACAACCCAAACCTACACCATTGAATCTTCAGGATGCCTATTACGTCATTGGTCCAATTTGCTAATAAAGTTTCTTGCTGTCATTTCTGAGCAACCCAAAGAAATTCTAGATGACTAAAATTAAGATGCCCATTGCCACGTTATTCGTATCTACTCTTTCTGTATTGACTTTTCAATGAGTCACCAGCTAATTCGTCTGGGTAACAGGCGATTAGAACAAATTGTCACTCGATCTCTACAGACTTTCAAAGTATTAGATTTGATCTGGAAGACTCTCATACTCTTGTTTTCGTGGAGTTGTAATAAAATGTAAAATTCGACATTGTCACAGAATAGTTTACACCATAACACCTACGAGTGCAATCAACTGCTTTCGAAAAGTGATTTTACAGAGATTTTACAAAGGAAGATAAGAGAGGAGGAAGAGAAACAGAAAAGTGAAACATCATTATTACCACAAGTAACCATTTTTAACACAACATTCCTAGTGAATATTTTATTTAAAGAATTTGAATTCTTTGCCAATAAAATTTGAATGTAACGTGTGTGTGTGTGTGTGAGAGAGAGAGAGAGAGAGAGAGAGAGAGAGAGAGAGAGAGAGAGAGAGAGAGAGAGAGGTTAATAATCTGTGCGCACGTTTCCTTGAGCATGAGAATTTCTAATCTAGTATTTTAATGCACAAGGGGGACTTATGAATATAGGTACCATCACAGCAAGGTTAGCAACATTTGAAAACTATTAAGTTTCGCTCCCGCGTAATATAAAATATTTTTGTATAGGTATGTGGAATACAGATTTTATTTTATAGTGTGGTTGATAAAATAACAACCCACATATCCAGGTCCTAATTCTATCACACTAGCAAAATGATAACACAATAGATATTACCATAGAGTAACGACTTATTTCTAAAGCTTCATAATCATTATGAAACTTTAGAAATAAGTCGTTACTCTATAGTAATATAGTAATATCCAAAAGTATTTTATTGCTCTCATTTCTAAGACCTGTATACAGTATTAGTAGGTCAAAACGAATATCAAACTGTAAATACCTAAAATTCAAATGTGTCACTTATTTCACCGACAGATTTAAAAAACGTATGTTTTATAAATTACAACGACGAGAGGTACGCTCTTCTGCGTAAATGACAGAAATAATTCGTTTTTGATATTTTTCATTAATGTTGCGTATATTCATAGTTACCACATTCTCTGTTTGCAGTTGTTGTTTTCTTTTAATTTTGGCGCTTTACCTCTAAGAACGTTTATATGGGCTCCTTGGGACATATCCAGTCTAAGACCGTCCATTTTTGAGTTAGACGCGCTGGAGATAGTATTACGAGTCTTTTCCCCAAAATACGCGGTATAAGATACAGAAATACCAGGAATTTTGGACAATTATACTAAACAAATAAGTACTTGCTGGCGACGCCAAAGTGCAGCACTGGCCAAGCCTGCCAACCAGGTAGTTGGACGGTGTCGGTTCTTCTAAGAAAACGCTATAACTTCAAGGAAATAGAAGCGTCTCCTTCGAGCTTTGTTGAAACGCGAGCCAATACTAGTGGTCAGAAGTGAACGCAGAGAGTACGGCTAGTGTTGGAGACTGTTTGCTATTTGCGACAAAATTCACTGCATAATTAAAACTTCGAGGATGCACCAATGCAACGACTTTTTGAGTGCTGTAATCGCGCGGCAAAGCATCTCCATGTCTTGAAAGTGAGATCAGTTGATGTATTCATGCGGAAATTCAATAAAATTACATTAATATAACGATGAAACCAGAATTGCTGCAGAAGTTATTCTTCTTTCGACCTCGGCAGCGCAAATTCACCTCGCTGCTCTTCCGAAACAGACAAGCCTCGCCACCTTAACAGTCGGATATCGGTAGTCTTTGTATATCAGTTTTGTTTAAATCTATAATATTTCTACTGTAATTGTTTCATCTAGTTAGGTCTATTTGATATTTTATAACTTGGAAATATGAAGGTCTCAATTTGGCATCAAATGAAGGCAATATAGCATCAAAAGAAATTGAAATGTGTCCTGGTTCTTAGTATAAAGGTTTCAAAATAATATCAATATCACTATTTCCAACTATTGTAAAAATATATCCTATCTAACATTTTATTTTTTGACTGTTTTCATATTTGCAATTTTGGATTAACACGGGTTTATTACTAGTTCCATGAATCAATTTTTTATTGTGCTCTTTTCGTGTTTGTTTCGTACCTTTTATTCAATGTGGAAGTCAATGTCATACTGATCAGCTTAAAATAATTTCAGGCGTGCTTCTTGGTCCTTGTTATTCACCACTTCTGTTGAAAATTTATTAATCAGATATACCAAACTTTAATAATATAGAAGTAGCGTTATTTGCAGACGACACAGCTCTATTTACATTTTCATTCAGATATTCATTGCGCAAATGAATTTCAAAGTGAATTTCAAAGTGAGCTTCACAAATATACTCTACGTATAGACAGGGAACTGGAAAATTCGTATTAACAAAAATAAGTAAAACTATTGGAACTATTGGATCAAAGAAATAAAAACAAAAAAATAACTCGATAAACTCAAGAAATGGCAAGAGTATAATAGTCCAAGAAGCAAAAAAGTTTTACAAATAATTGTACAAGAAGTTTAAAGAACGAAGCCTCCAACAATTTACATCCAAAATGGAAAACCAAGAATAATCTGTGCCGTACTTCAAGCATTTTGAAATAGAAGTAGTTATGAAGGAATTAAAATGCCAGGAAAACTCAGGCAAAGACAATATAATCAACGAATATCTGAATTTTTTTTATTTAATAGGTAATTATTACAGACAAATTAGAAAACTTGATGCAATGTGGCTAGGCCGAAGGCCTTTAAGCCATTACAATATCTACATTCTACCGCGTTTTAACCTTTTGAATTCTGGTATTCACCCCAAATGGTCTCTCCTTCGCATCAAAGCCGCGGAAAGAGACCATAAGGTACGGCTGAGGAAAAAACCCCTGAAGGGGGAAAAACCTGCCGTCAGAAGCCGAGTACATGCTAATCTATCCGCTTTTTAAACCATTTATTTATTTGGCGCGGGCGTCAGGCATTCTCCTTCCAGTGTTTGGCCTCCTCCACACCTGAAAACAAACAGCACCACAGAAAATCGCCCGCACCAACGCCTCTACCCTAACATTTCCGAATCCTACTTCCCTTCGCCTTTTAATGTGTTTTATTTTAACCGTTTCCTTTTATTTTATTTTAATTTAATTTAATTTTAATTTATTTAACTGATTTTAATTAATTTAATTTTTAATTTATTTAACTGATTTTAATTAATTTAATTTTTAATTTATTTATTTTATTTTAATTATTTTAAGTTAATTTATTTACTTTTATTGACTTATACTTAACAATTGACTACAACTTATAACTTTTTTTTGTACTGTTTACTAACCTAACATAACTTACTAACTTAATTATTGTTAGTTTATTGATTTATTATTTATTTCTCTCCAGTCTAGGCTCTGCTCGTACTAACCAGTGCTGTTTTCCCACTCCCTAATTTCAGTTTCTCTAATGGTCCGAACCTTTCCTAGAAATGTTCCTAATTCTTTCATGAAGTTGGATCTTTTATCACCTAGAATGTTTTGGGCGAGCGTTACGTTCCTATGTTGGAAGTAGTAATTTCCCATTCCCATCCATTTTCCTCTCCAAGTTTCGGTCGCATTGCAAATTAAAAGGATGTGGATCCAGTCTTCCCTATCACCGCAAAACACACAGATGCCATTACCATTAGAGTCCTTTAATCTACGTTGCATCCACCCCCCGACCCTGAACCAAGCGTATCCCCCTCTTGCGTCCTTTCGCAGTGTGTTTACGTAACGTTTGCAACCCCATAACGGACTCGCGTGAATTTGCGCAACTAGCGAACGTTTTTCGGCCGTTGCTGCCAGGATCTCTTGCCTTTTAATATCCGCAAGTCTACCCGAAATTAGCCGTTCTATCTCACGTGTTCCCCTATCTCCCACCATCTCCGGAGAAACGTCTCCCAGACCTGCACGTTCCAGTAGCAGTTTAATTTTATACGACCAGTGGCGTTGGTTGCTTCCCTGTAACTGCACTCGAAAACATCTATGTATAAGTGTGTCAGACTGTTCACCTGCTAATTTAATCCAAAGTTTAATGGGTTTCATTTTAAAATCTTTCCAAATTCCTACACTACCGACCTCTCTTAGGACTCCGGCATTTGCTGCGAATCTAGAGACTCCGAGAATTAATTTGAAATAATCTGTTTCGACGCTTTCTAGTCGATCTATCCTATCCACTCACCAAATTTCTGCCCCATAATTCATTGCTGGTAGAACTAGCGATTTAAACATTGTATCGCACACCTTTAAAGGCATTTTCGGAACCCTGCGCACCGCGCAAACGATTTCTTTGAGCGCAATTCTTCCTTTACTGTGCGCCGCCAATATGTCAAAACATTTACATTCCATCCCCCATTCATGGAAAATTTTGCCCCAAGATATGTAAATGTTTTGACCCGGTCGATCTCGTCCTGAGCGTAAAAAACATTTCTCTTTGTTACCCCAGATAAATCCATTCTTGAAGACAACTACTTCAGTTTTTTGAATATTTACTTTTAATCCCCATGTTTCACTATACGTTTCTAAGAGATTTAAACTTTTCTGTAAGCCGTCAATAGTCTCCGAACATAAAACTAAATCATCAGCATATAGTAGTCCGGGAATGTTCAGGCCCTCAATTTCCGGCGCAGATGTATCCGCTTCCTGTAACCACGACAATAAATCGTTTATAAACAAGATAAACAATAGCGGTGAGAGAGGACAGTCCTGTCTTACTCCTACTGTCGATTTTATTTTTCGCGTTGTACTTCCATCACCGCACCTGACACAGAAATTTACGTCTTCGTACATGCTCTGCAACACTTTTAAAACTTTACGTGAGACGTCTAGCTCATTAAGTTTTTGCCATAAAGCTTTCCTATTGATAGAGTCAAAAGCCTTTTCGAAATCTACAAAACTGCAATATAAGTGGCCCCGTTTACGCGCAAGCGCCTGTTTTACTAGGGTATCTAACACAAAGATATTGTCGGTAGTCGCGAAGCCTCTCCTAAAGCCTGCTTGCAATTCTGATATTTTACCGTGCTTTTCCGCCCATTCACTCAATCGCCCGTTGAGTATTTTACAAAATAGTTTGCTCAGCGCTGGTAAAAGACTAATTCCGCGATAATTATGTGGGCAATTTGTATCGCCTTTATTCTTAAAGACCGGTTGGAGGATCGCTGTACTCCACGTTTCTGGATACGATCCGGAATCAACTATTGCATTAAATAAATCCAGAATACTCTCTGGGTCTATGTGCCACAATTCCGAAATAAATTTTGTCGGAATGCCGTCCGCGCCGCCTGCCTTCTTATTATTCATGGCTAGCAGAGTTTACTTCATTCCAGGTTATAGGTTCGTCTAATTCAGGGACACCCCGATCCGTGATAATATCTATCCCTGTTTCAATATTCGCTATTGTGAGCGCCCGTGAAAAGTACTGCTCCCACGCGTCTGATGAGATTGTATTACTTACATTTATTTTATTACGCAGAGATCTTATAACGTCCCAAATTGATTTATTATGATCGTTTCTTAAAATTGCCTCTATTCTTGCTGTCTCACTCTCCTGCCAAGATTTCTTCGATTTCTTAATTGTGGCCTCGTATTGCCTACGTAGTAACAAGTAACTATTTCTCGCTTCCGCAGTTCCACTGTTTCTGAACATCCTTAAGGCCGTGTCCTGCGTGAGCTACAACCGGCGGCGGCGACAAGCGATGGCTTGCGTCAGCTTCAAGCGACAAGTTGCGATGCCGCGCGTCAGAGCGGTGTCCTACGTAAGCGACAGGAGGCTGCGACAGCGACAGTCGAAATGTTTCAAAGGAAACTTTCGAGATTTTTGTTATGTTTAACGAACTCTCCAAAGATATTCACTCTGCCAGTTAGTAATAGGTTTAATTCACCCTCAACAGAAGTCCGTGAAATAAGACAGACTATTTGCAGTTATTTCAATAGCCCTGCCGGTTTGGTTACAATAGAAACCTAACCTCATTTACGTCTACAGGAATACTGGTATATAATACATTGTGATTTATGTACTAGGCAATATAATTAGCATCTGAAAATTCACTAAGAATAATACAAATTAACATAATTTAATCAATAAAAAACAAACTTATTTGTTATTTTCAGTGCATTCGTCACTTCCTTTCACAATTCTAATGTGGTAGTTATTCAATCTCTTGTTCCACAATTCCCTTGTAATTTTCACATCTTCAGTTAAACATTTCGTTATATCGCCATTCGACATCTTTGAAATGGGAAATTGAAGACCAAAACAGCGAAACTATACGCGCGACACAGCGACAAGCGGCGACAAGTAGCGACAAGATTCAAACACGTTTGAATCTCGGACGCCGCCGCTTGTAGCGCTTTCGTCGCTTCGTCGCGGAGGTCGCCGACGTAGGACGGGCACATAAGATACTGTGAGTTTGAAATTTGTCGCTTGAAGCTGTCGCGTGTCGCTGCCGCAAGATGTAGCTCACGCAGGACACGGCCTTAGGCTACTATTGCTTTACGCCTGCTCTCCCGACACTCCTCGCTAAACCACCCTTGGATCAGTACCCTTGCTCCTCTCCCCCCCATTCGCATGCCCTTCCCTGCGCGGTAGAGCCGCCTTTCTAAATTCTTTGTTTGCCTCTCCGGTGACCGCTCCTCACGTGACCACCCTGCAGAGTTAAGAATAGACTCTGCAAATTCCTGTCGCTTTTCCTCTTTCCATACAAACCGTCGTCTGGCTATTGTGACGTTCGTTGCTCCCGACCGCACCACTGCCGGTGGCCGTTCAGTAGCATTTACTGCTAACTGAACACACACAGGCAAATGGTCGGATTCTGCCCGTAGTTCGATTCCAAAATCTAATAAATTGTTTATTCTTTCATGCGACAACAGAGCATAATCTATTACACTACCTCCATTCCCACTAATAAAAGTTGGTTCCCCTTCAGTATCCTGTCCATAGTTGCCATTTAAGATTTCGAGATTAAATCTCTCGCATAATTCTAATAATTCCTGACCATCATTATTGATGACTAAGTCTTTGCTTTTTCTAGAATTAGCTCTCGCTTCTTGCCGATCGAACTCCGAAAATACTTCCTGCTCATGGCCAATTCGAGCATTCATGTCACCTAAGACTAGTAAATCAGTATTCGGATACCTTTGCTTCAACGAGTCTAAGAAATTATTGATTTCGCCAAAAGCTTCTGGTGAATAATAACGCGAGCCCTGTGGGTGACGGTATATAAATACAATTGCGATGTCTGTATTTTGCATTACTAGTCTAATACAAAGAAAATTATCTGAGTTTGTAGCAATTTCATAAATATATTGCATTAACCTATCCCGAAATAAGCACGCAACACCCCCCGGGTACCTACCCCTTTCCCCTCTACGTTTTTTAGTTTTGCATATGGCTGTAAAACCAGACACATTTAACGTTTCACCCTCCTTCCACCAAGTTTCTACGAGACCGATTATATCAAATGTATTTATGTACCCATGGAAGTCTTGATTTCCGAGCTTAGAGCCTAGACCTTTGATGTTCCAACATCCTATTCTTAAAGCCTATTCATGCCTATTTGGCGACCTGCTGGGTCCCGACTCACCGCGAGCTTCCTGCTGCTGCATGTTTGCTGCAGCCATCGCCCTCGTAAGAGGTCCTCGCTCCAGGCTGTCTGCCGCGAAGCGCCCGGGACTCGCCGAGTGCCGTGAGCTCCGGCGGGAACGCGAACGCGAACGCGACCGCCGACACGAACGCGAACGAGACCGCCTCCGCCGCGATGCATTTCTTTTATTACGCAGAGATCTTATAACGTCCCAAATTGATTTGTTATGATCGTTTCTTAAAATTGCCTCTATTCTTGCTGTCTCACTCTCCTGCCAAGATTTCTTCGATTGTGGCCTCGTATTGCCTACGTAGTAACAAGTAACTATTTCTCGCTTCCGCAGTTCCACTCTGAACATCCTTAAGGCTACTATTGCTTTACGCCTGCTCTCCCGACACTCCTCGCTAAACCACCCATATCTGAAAATGGAGACAGAAGTGGCTCTACCCCCCACATTGTGACATACCAATATGTCACTGAATATTGTACAACATTTATAATTAATGGCGTCAATTAAAGGGGATAAATTATGTGAATATGCTAGCATAGCAACGGTAAGCGAGCCGTCGTCAAGGTCAACATATTCATGCAGTGACAATCGCGGAGACGGCTAGTTGATTCTATATAGAATTCTGGGATTGGCCGAAAAAGCAGTGACAGTCGTGAAGACGGCTAGTTCGTTTTGCAAGAAATTTAGAGATTGGCTAGGTACGAAAGTACATCAAATGTTATCTGCAAATAAACAATCGAAATTATGAACCGAGCTTTGCAGGGCTGAAAGAATACGAGAGACATACATTCTGACTGATGCCGTGCTCACGAACGGATCGTGCTCCAATTAATGTTAGGAGTTTTTTTTGTTTGAGGACTTGTAAGCATCTACTAGGGAATGGATATTGAGAAAACATCAAAATTTGAACACTTAAGTGTGATAGTGGAGCTTAAAATATTTCATGTGAACGAGTTGGAGGGACATTGAGGGCTTGGGCGAAGTTGTCAGTGATTGGACTGGAATGTTAGCAGCAAATAGTTTATTGATCGGATGAACGGTGATTGAAGTGTGCTTCCGATAAAAGAAGAGAGAAGATGGTGTCTGGACCTGAGGACGGCGGCGTCGGAGATGGATAAAGATGATCCAAATGCGCGCGAAGACATAAGGTTGGAACGGTCATGACAAACGTTTAACTTTATATTGGGTAAAGTTATACAATACCAATTTTTTTTTTAATTGTTTAATAAATTTCCATGTTTTTGTGAAATGAATATATGATTTTTCATTGAGCCAATTCTATCAATGAAGTAGCAAGATAGAAAGATATTTGCTTTTCAGGTTCCTCGACCGAGTTTGTTTGAGTATATTCAGTTTATTTCAAATGGCGCACCAACGGGGCTCGATTTTCTTTCAAATCAGTCAGATTATTTCAACATACATCTTCAACAAAATCCTAGAAAATGAATAAATTCCAGAGTAACGGCAGCGCAGCACAATCATCTTATCATATAAAAAGGAGATAGGACAGAATTAAATAATTATATACCAGTAAGTTTAATATCAAACATATCATACATCTACCAAATATTTTCGAAATTAATAACAAAAGAATCAATAGCGTTTTAGAAGAAAATCAAACCCCATAACAGGCAGGATTTCGTACAGGTTACTCAACAATAGACCATATCCACTCATTATTATAGCTTATAGATAAAGACTACAATATGAATACATTATGAAGAGTACAAGAATATAGTATGAATCTGTACCTTCTCTTTATATACGTCAAAATAACCTACAATTCAGTTTAACATAAGCTATTCTGGAAGCATTACATGTACAAAAAGTATCGATGAAGTACATAAAAATCTTAGGAATAATACATAGTAAAGCAAAAGTAAGAACGGATTTAGAAAAGTAAGAATTTAAACAAAGGGGAGTGAAACAAGGTGACCTCATTTCACCAAAATTATTTAGAAGCAGTTTAGAAATAATTTTTCGTAAAATGAAAACACAAACAGCATAAACATTAATGAAGAAAAAATATCATATTAATAATTTGCTGATGACATTGTTCTTATAATAAAATCACCGAAGGAATTACGAGAAATGCTAGACGACCTCCTCAAAAGTAGTAAAGAATAAGGACTGATCATAAACACTCAAAAGTCAAAAATAATGACCAACTTTCCGACAATACCAATAACAGCTTACGGTGACAACATGAAATACGTAGACAAGTGCCAATATTCGGGCCAGATCATATCTTTTAAGAATCCCTCCTATCCATAATTGAAAACATGATATCACAAGTGTGAAAAAATTCTGTTTTTTTTTTAAATTCATATTACTTATCAACAACTGTAGCCTAAAACTAAATTGAGAAATTATGAACACTTGTGTCCTTTCAGTATTATTTTACGGTTCGCATACATAATCACTAACGGAAAGGGAGAAAAATATGATAAAATATGTCAAAGGAAAACGGAAAGAAAAATAATAAGAATAGTTCTAAAAGACAAAGTAAATAATAATGATACAAGACAAACAAACAGGTCAAAACGACGTAGGTCAATTCACACGTCTTCTAAAATATCAATGGTCAGAACATATAATGAGGATGAACATAAACATTTTGGCCTATAAAATTACAACATGTGACCCAAGGACTGGCAAGAGAAATATCGGGAGATAGAGAACACGGTGGTCAGACGACATTGTAAGAAGACCGGGAAGACAATGGAACAGAACAGCAGGAGACCGCACATAATGGAGAGAAGTCATTCACACGCTCGACGAAGGCTATAAAAAAAGATAACACAAATTTAAGTAGTGCCTGAAGGATCGCAGATTCGAGTCCCGCCTCGGGCATGGGTTTGTTTGTATATGTCTGTTTCTGTATGCCGTCCATTCATTCTTCATTATCATCATCATCATCGTCCATCCACCCAGGACTTTTATCCCCGTACCCTGGGGTATAAAAATCGGATTCAGCCTAATGCTGATCCCCCTGATTAGTTACATGCAGGACTTGCAACGTGATAAAAACGATACTAAGCCCGCGCAAGTACATGTTCTGCGTGGACCAAGATTGTCTATTCGCGAGCAAAATTATATTATTATTATTATTATTATTATTATTATTATTATTATTATTATTATTATTATTATTATTATTATTATTATTAACAATAATAATAATAATAATAATATTTCCCACGAAATTGTCTCATGTATCAGTTACGTCTTACATTACAGTAGCAACACAATTTAGTCTAATGATAAAATTTTTAATAATTTTTAATAATGAAACCAAAGTTGTCGTGTTTTTATGCCCTATGCCATGGAACCACCAGCTTGGTCTCCATTCCGAAGTCCCACCAGGAGATTCAAAAACTATACCATCAAATCCACTGTGTGACTTTCGTATAAATATCTTCCTCATTGCCAAGGCAGTGCAGGAGGCGAAGGCAGTGAATAACATCTCCCGCATGGTACGTACGCAGGAGTCCCCCTTTGGCAGTGCCGGAGCGCAGCAGTGGGTTGCGAGGCGAGGCGAGTGGAGACAGCAGCCGGCAGACGTCGAGACGCGCATCTCATCTGGCGGGCGAGTCTCGAAGCCTAATTTAGTGCCGGCCGCGCGCCCTCGTTCGAGCCCCGGGCGCGGTCCGGAGGGCGGAGGGCAGAGGGCGGAGGGCGCAGCAACTGGGATTGCAGGCGGCGGCGCTGCCTCTCGGAACAAGCTCCGGGATTGCCCGGGGCCGAGCGGCGCCGCGCCCCGCCCCGCCCCGCCCCGCCCCGACGCCTCCAGGCCTCGCTCGCAGCCCCCGCGCAACGCCTAGTGGGTCATTTCCTTCGTCTGGGCCACTAAAATATCCGGGATATACGAGATAGCAAACCACAATACTAGGCAAATAAATTTGCTTTGCAGAAAATTCAGCCATTCACGTGTTTCGGGAATTTTTTTCCCATCAGTAGTGGCTCTACTATATAAAATTAAATTCACAAATTAACATATGAAAAGCTGCAAAGCAAATTTATTTGCCTACTATTGTGGTTTGATATCTTCTATATCCCGGATATTTTTTTATGGATTACCACAAAATCTCCGCTGCCACTACAGAATTTATTCAGGATCACTAATTTCCAGTGCGCGCAGGATTTGAAAGAAATATTTGCAGCCATCGGATATATCAGATGTATCTATGATTTCGTTTGATGCCCAGAAACTCGAGGAAAAATTATCCCAGGAAAATGATACGTAGAAACTCGAGAAAGCAATGACCTTGAGAGAAAAATTCAAATATTTGATTGTGTTATTCATCCTACTGGGCTTACAGACTGAATTCTCCTACTCACGACTTAAAACACAGATGATGCCATGCGACAGTAAGGCTTCCAGGAAAAGACCGCCTGCAATTAAATATTTACTATTCATGACGCGTTATGCAACAACATTTTTTAAACTATTGATATGTAAATAATTGTATAAATAAACTACACATCATGGGGATTGTTTTTGTTAAAATATTTAATTTATTGCAGTGTTACTCGAAAGCATGTAATGTGTTGTTCTCAAGCAATGTACGTGGTACTGTTAGGAAAACTATTTGATTTGGTTTAGCTCAACAGGTTTTTTCTGTTGCTGGCCACACGTTTTGCCCCCATTTGTGGTCATAATACACTCTTCCATGACTATTCAACATAAGGAATATACAGTAATGAGGAAAATAACTGAATGGGACCTAATTCACAATGTGTAGAAGAATCGACGTTAGTTAGATGAGGTATGCGAGTCAACTAGTGTGATTTCTTGTATCATAAACACGTTGTCTGTTAAAGTAACGTATGGAAAATCACTTGGTGAATGGCATCGTGTTATGCTGTAACCTGTTTTTGTTTGTTCGCTTCTGCATAGCCACGATAAAGTTCCTAATCTTGTCAGAAATTAGTCAGTTGAAAAATAACATTTATCATGGCCAATGCATACGAACCTTCTTCTATCATACGTAAAATGAAGACAGAAAATCTAGAAAATCGTGTAACCATTTATGTGAAATTGATATTTATCATAATTGTGAATGTTTATGATTACTTTCTGCTTGCGCCATTATTCTCCTCAGCTGGGGATGGTCGAAAAAATTCCCAACGAGGGAGGTCTTCTACGAATTACTGGTATGTAATGTCAGGTAGAACGGTGCAAGCATACTGTATGTGGCATGTTGTTTTAAACGTGAAAATAATTTGGAAGGACTGGAAAACTATATAATCAGTCAGTTGTAATACTCTCGTGTCTTAAATATTGATTCTTTTAACGGTTCACTTGTTTATCTAAAGAATTCAGAATGCTATTTAAACTGCAATTAGTTAATTACATAAATAAGGTAATAAATTCATGCAAATAATATAATAATGGTAATAATAATGATAAAATAATAATAATAATAATAATAATAATAATAATAATAACAATAATAATATACAAATTGATGATTCATAAAAAATTAAATTACATGAAAAAGAAAAGGAACGTCTATAATCTAAAGCCGCACTGAGTGTTTATACAATAAAGACCGCACTGCACTATCCTTCACTTCACTTCATTTCACTATAACACTAAAAACATTTCCTTCATTATTTCTCTGCTCTACACTGCACGACAACTCACTTCACTATATAACTTAATATTCTTAGTTAACGCCCTCATAAACTTAGAAATATCCTAAACTAATTTCTTAAACTGTTGAACACCTCGAGAAAAGGGTTCAAATGACTAATGTTCAAACGAGGGTTCTATGAATCCATTGACAAAATTGCATGGCCGATTAATTGTCAAGAAAATGGATTATATATAAATAAACATTAGGTTGTTAAGAAAATGGGTAATAGTTAAATAAACATGAAGTTGTGAGTAAAATGTAGACTAAAATTAATTCATTATTTATATAAGACATATTTGACGCACTTCTCTTGCGTATTTCCTTTTCCGCGGGGAAACTCCGACCTTCGAACTTTCTTCCTTGATTAGCATAAAACAGCCTTGAGTCTGTCCATCTCACAATTGTCCATGATCTCTTATGTCGAAAAATTTCCAGACCTAAATGGATATGCTTCGCATGCATTGCTGCTACTAAAGCATTGTTACTTATTTAAATTAAACCAAAAAACCACCCCACTTTTAACATTCTAAGCAGTATCCAAGCTCATACCTTTCACATCACTGCATCACATTAGTCTTATTCTCTCAACGCACACCATAAAATAAATTAGCATTTAAACATTTCATCACGCAACTCACAAAACGTCGCAATATAAACGATTTTTTTCTATATTGTAAATTTTTGTGGGAATATATTTTTAAGTTAGCTATATTTGATGATATTGAGTTAGCTATATATGAATGACATTTTCGGAGAATTTCAAAATAAATTTCATTTGTTATTTGAAAGTCCTAAAGATAGCGGCTATGCAGTCGGTATCAACTGACATTTAAAGAGCAATGAAAGAACATCAGTTTCGTTTCACTAAAATGATATTTCTTTAAAAGTCATCAGTTTCTTCTTTTCCCTTTCAATAAAAATTAATTAAAAATGATTGGAGAGTGTCAATAACTCAAATAAAGTTGAAAAAGTATTTTTTTAATTTACAGTGAAATTATTCACACATAAACTTCACGTATAATTTCTGCCTTATTTCCAAAGCTTTGTTCCACTGTGCGTCGTAGCAATCCGGGGCTTCTACAACTATGACATGCTGTTGCCGCCACCTCCGCTCGCAGTCTGTCGCCTTCGTCTTCCCTTGCACACACACACACCCCTCCAGCCATCTTCCTCCCACTCCGCCCTCGCCAGAGCTCATTCTAAGCGGTTTGCATTTTTATGCGTTCCCTCTCTCTGTTTCTGTCTCTGGCTCCCTCTCCCTCTCTCTCTCCCTCTCTCCCTCTCTCTCCCTCTCCCTCTCTCTCACTCTCCCTCTCTCTCACTCTCCCTCTCTCTCTCCCTCTCTCTCCCTCTCTCTCCCTCTCTCTCTCCCTCTCTCTCTCTCTCTCTCTCTCTCTCTCTCTCTCTCCCTCTCTCTCTCCCTCTCTCTCTCCCTCTCTCTCTCCTCTCTCTCTCCCTCTCTCCTCTCCCTCTCTCTCTCCCTCTCTCTCTCCCTCTCTCTCTCCCTCTCTCTCTCCCTCTCTCTCTCCCTCTCTCTCTCCCTCTCTCTCTCCCTCTCTCTCTCTCCCTCTCTCTCTCCCTCTCTCTGTCTCTTGTCTCTGTGTCTCTCTGTCTCTGTCTCAGTCTCAGTCTCTCTGTCTCTCTCTCTCTCTCTCTCTTTCTCTTTCTACCCGCCGGCGTTCTACGATGGATCTACGATCGTCGATTTCTAACTTGGATGAACTTATTTTCACACAGTTTTCATTTTCAACCGACGACAGAGTTTAGTTTACAATCAAAGATTCGTTTTCACAAAAAGAATTGAATTTTCGGATACAAATTGACTGCATTTTCCTTTAATGTCTGCTGTTTCTTTTGCACATTCCCTACACCAAATAATCAAGCGAGAAATGTTGGAGTCACTTATTCTGTTTGCTTTAAAGAGTGGCAATCGTTTTCTACAGAACAATATACATGTATCGTAATTTCTATGTGTTTTGTTAGGTTTAACCAGAAATTTAGTAGTTATTTACTTTAGTACACTGTTTTAGTTTGTGCACGTTTAAATCATTTTCAATCGTTTGTTTGTAGTTGTTTTTTTCCACAAACGAAATTCTATGATTTTCGCAGTTCGTAAGAATTACTAAGAAGGCATCCGATGTACTGTACTTTAAACGATTTTCGTCCCACAATTCTCGCCGAATTTTCTTCCTCAACTTAAGAACGCCGTCATCTTTCTCTCATATGTCTTATTCACACACTTCCTCATTCCATATGTTTAATCAACTTCACTTTCTCTGTTCTAGTTTTGACGTAGCATATATGCCACCCGCCATTTCCACACATTTTCCCCCGCTCCTGTATCTTGTCTTTACTGTATCACCACCCTCGCCACCGCCCACCTCTACCTAACCTCGCGTTTGCCACAACTCTAATTTTGCGTACGCCTCCGCCCCAACCGCTCTTCGTCTCTTCTCCTCCTTAAGCCTGACCTTCCTCTGTCACAAGAACTCCGACTTTCTTTTCCCCCCCTAATCCAACCTTTGTCCCCCCTAACTTTATTTAGTGATATCTGAACACCTTTTACAGATTAGAAAAACGATTGCTATTTTTCATACGAATATCTAAAGGTTATATTTCCCAAAAGGCTAAGATTTTATCGAAAGAACTTATTAGAATATTTTTACTAGAACCAAACGATTATTTTGGGCTACTTAAAATAGTTATCGTAATTTTTGGTATTTTTGGGAGCATGCCGACGAGACGAACTTGTATTATTCACTATTGATAATATAGAAAACACGAGCAACGGAGTGCTAGACACACTGAAAAACAAAAAATGGAATGTTTGTAAGTTCCAAAGACAGTGTCCCATTCAATACATATGGATTGTACAAAAAATATGCCGATCTACGTCTATCTGACCTAGAAACTAGAAGCTCATTCATAGAATATGGAAATAGAAAATGCACTAAACAAGTTCGAGGTATACACACAATAGGAAATACTCTGAAACTATGGGACGTTTAAAATTAGACTCTCCTGAGCTCTGCAAAAGCATTGTCTTCGACGATCATCGACGACAATGCTTGTCAAAAACAGTGGCGATCTGCACTCGTCAAAAGAACATGGTGGTTGGGAATCCTCCTCAGTAGCAGAAAAATATATTGAACAATCAAATAATCAGGTATCGAAAGAATTAAAATTTCTAAACCGCTATTCAGAACCGACGAGGTTGCATCATGATCAGCAGATTAAAGAATGTCGACGTTGGCACCTTCGATCTCTTATGAAGGACTAGAAATTAGCAATAATAATAATAATAATAATAATAATAATAATAATAATAATAATAATAATAATAATAATAATAATAATAATTGCTCATTCAATATTCAGAAGTGTTACAAAGAGAAATTGCAAATTAAAATAAGAAAAAAGTAAATTGAACTGTTGAAAATTACTGTTGTATGTGTTATTTACATTGTTGTATGTGTGTTATGTTACATTTTTTTCGAAGTTTAATAAATAGTTTAAAGATCACGTGATTCCTTAACGGCCGGCGGCTGTTAATTCCTTAACGGCCAGCTACGATTAAGATCACCTTTTCATTCATCTGTTGGGTTGCGTTATGCAGATATTTTAACAGAACAGCATTAATAAAAACCTTGAACGTAACGAACATGGATAAAGGGGTATAATTGCACTCATAATAAACTAGAAAACTCGCCACTATCGTCGCTCCTTTTCTTGAACAAACCACTTGCGTTACGCCCTTCTTTATCCAGTAGTTTCGTTAATTACTATCACAGAAGCAGCCAATACCTTCACTCGAACACCACCGTTGCCTCCGTCTCACCTCTCCCCTCCGCCCTAACCCCTCGACCTCTGCCCTAACCCCACTCATGTGTCCACTCTAACATCACTCTCGCCAGCGACTCACTTCCGCTCTAATCCCGCTCCCGCCCCTGCCCTAACTCCGCCCTCACGTCCACTCTAACACCACCCCTACCCCCGCTCCATCTGACCCTCTCCGCGGCCCCTGCTTTGATTGCGGTCGCCGGCCGTTTAAGCCCGGAGACTGACGCAGCTCCCGCCCTCCGCCTATGTCACCCTCCCCATGCACGGCCGTCCATTTCTGATTCCGTTAACGACAATTCGACAATGCTGCTCACAAGGACAACCGCCATCTTAGGTTCTCACAGGCCACACTCACTATTTCGAACACAGATTTCTATGAGACCTCACCTACGGTACTGACCAGTTTTTAAGTTCTTTTGAGAATGATAACGCGATTTATGGACAAAAATATTGTTTCCAACAGTCATCATCGATAAGTACAATCGGGAAGTGCGAGCGGTCGCCTCAGATTCAGCAATCGGTGACAATAGCGCCTTACCAACTCAGCTCCAGAGCATCGAACTTAAAGCACAATATCTTTACTAGAATATCCTGCCCACACCGATCTATACTTCTCCTGCAGTGTGATATCCCTCTTCCACAAAAACCACCTTTCGGCTTTTTGTTTGAAATGATATTAAAAGTACAAACCCCTCAAAGGGAAAGCTTCCGAGCAGGAGGCAAATAAATTTAAAAAAATAAAATTGCACTAAACGTCAGTCATACTCCCACGCTGTATGCATATTCATTGCAACCTCCCCCAGTTTCGGCATTTCTCACCTTACTGCCATTCTCCGCGTCTCACAATCGCCACTACTCCCACACCAGGCTCCCGTCTGCGGCAGCCGTCGTGTGTGTGTACCCCCACACAAGCGACTCCCTCACCCCCAAACTCTCTAATGCTTCTAAGACGAAGTACGCTGGAGCTGTGTACTTCCAGGTAACACAGTTTCTCCTCTTCACGGGTCCACAAACAGCCTTTTTCTGCATAACCGTCATCAACTAGTAACTTTTGTTGCAGTCAGTGTGACGACCTTACCAGCCGTTTTTTGTTCGTTCTTTCTTTCGCCCACACAATCTCACCAAACCTCGGCCATACCAAGTCTCGGCGCAAGTGTCTTCCACTCGTCGCCCATTTCTATCTCTGCCGCTCGCGACTCACCTCCATTTCCGCAAGCTCCCCTTCCAGCACTCCCTCCTTCTCCGACACATTCGCCCTCTCCTCGGCCACCTCACTCCTTTCTTTCTCACCCACCGACCCGTCGCCGCCGCCGCCACCGCGACCGCCGCCAGCGCCGCCGCCGTCGCCTCGCCCTGCCCCGCCCCGCCCCTTCCGCCCCGCCGCGCCGCGCCGCGGGCGACTGTAAACACGGCGGCCTCTCCGCTCCTTACGGTGCTCTCGGGGCCACGCCCCCCGCCCCCGCGGCGGTTTTACGCCTCGCGTTTATGTTGCTGCCTGCCCGGGGGCGGGCGCCCCCCGACATCGCCGGAAGTGCGGCGAGCGGACCCTGCCCTCTTCCCCGCCCCCGCCCAGCCGGCAGCCGGGCGTTTTACGGTTACGACTGTAATGACCCCGCTGATGACGCGACGTCAAAGTCATCTCGGCCGCGATGAAAACTGCGCGCGCGAAGGGCGGCAGGGCGGGCCGCGGGCGGTGGGCGGGGCGGCGCGGGGCGGCCCCGAGGTCCGAGGGAGGCGCGCTGGGGTCGTAAAGCGCCTTGGCGGAACACCGGCGCCCGGAGGTGACCGCGGAGAAGGTGGCGGCGCGGGCGGCGAGGGCGAACGGACGGCGCAGACGGCGAGTGCGCCTGGGCGAAGGCGGGGGCAAAGGCGAAGGCGAAGGTGGGGGCGAAGGCGAAGGTGGGGGCGAAGGCGAAGGTGGGGGCGAAGGTGAAGGTGGGGGCGAAGGCGAAGGCGGGGGCAAAGGGGAAGGTGGGGGCCAATGCGAAGGCGGGGGCAAAGGTGAAGGCGAAGGCGGGGGCGAAGGCGAAGGCGAGGGCGAGGGTGAGGGCGGGGGCGAAGGCGGGGGCGAAGGCGGGGGCGAAGGCGGAAGACAAGGCAGAGTGGAGACTGCAGGCGGGAGTGACGAAAGAGACAGTGGTGGCGTAGCAGCGCCGGAGAAACGTACTGTGGTAATAGAAGTGGCAGATGTGGTGGATTAGTGTGGTGGAGAGTGACACGGCAGCAGCGACTTCGTCACGACACGCCATGCTGAAGAAAGAGGTTCGGGAACAAAAATGGTGATTGTGGAGAACGTGGAAGCTACACGTGGGAGCTACACACTGCTGTCATTTGTCATGTGCGTGTATTGCGAGAGGTGGCGATGATCTTCCTCCATTGGTTGGCGATATCCGGCGCCGGCCTACACGTCGGCTATCGTTGTTTTCCCCAACCAGGTATCTCCTACCAGCGGGGTGCCGCCCCAGCCGGGACAAGGTCTAAGCTCACGAGTGGTCTTTCAGCGTGAATGGTTGTGTAGTGCAAGTGAGTGTAAATGTATAAATAAGGTATGAGTAAAATAAGGGGCAAGGAATAAA
>BLKR01005242.1:0-85380 GCA_011170035.1 Teleogryllus occipitalis
GGAGGCGGGGAAAGGCGTGGAGGCGGGGAAAGGCGTGGAGGCGGGGAAAGGCGTGGGGGCGGGGAAAGGCGTGGTGACGGGGAAAGTCGTGGGGGCGGGGAAAGGCGTGGGTGCGGGGAAAGGCGTGGGGGCGGGGAAAGGCGTGGGGGCGGGGAAAGGCGTGGGGGCGGGGAAAGGCGTGGGGGCGGGGAAAGGCGTGGGGGCGGGGAAAGGCGTGGGGGCAAGGAAAGGCGTGGGGGCGAGGAAAGGCGTGGGGCGGGGAAAGTCGTTGGGACGGGGAAAGGCATGGTGACTGGGGAGTGGTTGGGGTGGGGGAGTTAACGGGGGCTGGGAGGGACTCGTTGCGGGCCAGGGATGCCAGGCAGGGAGAGGCGGGGCCAGCGGAGTGGCGTCAGCGCATCGCGTGTGAGTACGCGGCAGAACGAGCGCCCGCCAGCACTCGCGACAGGACGCCCGCGACGAGACGCGACGCAAGGTCGTGCGGCGTCACATGAAGAGCTAGTCCGCCTTTGCACAAAGCAACAGCACAACAGCAGCACAACGCTGCTTCCATTCAATGCAAGGAATCGTTTGTTTTTAATTTTCAGAGCATTTTTTCACTTCACAATTTAGGCAGTCATCATTATTGGCCATCTCCCTTATTATTCAAACACTAGCTGACCCGGCGAACTCTGTTCCGCCTTAACAGCCGGTCCCATCTTTTTCTGGCGTCGCACTTACTGTGAGAAAATGTACTATCCTTGTTGCACTCGTGATAATAAAGCAATTGCAGATTTGTGTTTTTCTCTCAAACAAAGAAGAATTTCAAGAAAAAACGCTCTGATATTAAATAGATAATTAAAAATCTATTACGTAGCAGAGCGTTTTTTTGAATTGATTTTTGTTTAAGAGAGAAATACAAAGCTGTAATCATAGGGACCGGCTGTTAAAGGCAATAAATAACCAGATTTTGGAATTTATTAAGTTAAATTGTTTATTAGAAAATACAAATAAAAAAATTCGCTCGACGATTTTGCATTGCCAACCGAGCCGTTTCACGGGCTGCCTCACGTTGCTCTTGTGATTGAGAAGCAGGCGTCGAGACATACAAACGCGCCGCTCTTCACGTGCAATTTTCTTATTCTTCTTCAGTCCTTTCATTAGCAATGTTTCGTATCCTTCTTACATTACGGCTTTGTCGGGAAAGATTCGATCGTCTTGGTCGCGGTATTGTTAATTATACTTCACTTCACTTTTTAACACGCTTTTATTAGCTTCATTTGTATCTTTGCTTGATTGCTTGCTTGTTCTCCGCTGCAGAACGCTTCTGCACAGAAAACTTAGGCGAAAAGGCGTGAAAACATACGAAAACGCGTGAAAACATGCGAAAACGCATGAAAACGTGCGAAAACCCTCGAAAAGGTGCGAAAACCCGCGAAATCACGCGAAAACGTGCAAAAACGTGCGTTCTCACACAGGAACGCTGTCGAACGGGACAAACAGTATCCTATGTCCGTCTCCTGGCTCTAAGCCTCCTGCTCACCAAATCGGTACAGCCGTTCTTGAGTTATAAATAGTGTAACTAACACGACTATATATAGATATAACGGCGAACGAAAGGCGGTTATCATTATCGCCTTCTGTTATCAGTGCGGCGTTACAACAATGGGTTACAACAGGCAACAATGACCGCTAACATGCGAAATCACGCGAAAACGTGCTAAAACGTGCAAAAAAGTGCGTTCTCACACAGGAACGCTGTCGAACGGGATAAACAGTATCCTATGTCCGTCTCCTGGCTCTAAGCTTCCTGCTCACCAATTTTTAGCCAAATCGGTACAGCCGTTCTTGAGTTATAAATAGTGTAACTAACACGACTTTCTTTTATATATATAGATAACGGCGAACGAAAGGCGGCTATCATTATCGCCTTCTGTTATCAGTGCGGCGTTACAACAATGGGTTACAACAGGCAGCAATGGCCGCTAACATGCGAAATCACGCAAAAACGTGCGTTCTCACGCAGGAACGCTGTCGAATGGGATGAACAGTATCCTATGTCCGTCTCCTGGCCCTAAGCTTCCTGCTCACTAACTTTCAGCCAAATCGGTACAGCCGTTCTTGAGTTATAAATAGTGTAACTAACACGACTTTCTTTTATATATATAGATGGGACTCCAGTGAACGGTTTTGTTTTTCATGCGATTCGTCTGCAAGAAAACCTCAAGAGGAAATACTTGTCTCCACTCAAGGACAGGGAGGAGAAAAGCAATTCATATCACACTCGCTCCGTCCTTTGAAGGCAAACCACATTTTCTTCGTTTCCTCTCGAGATGCTAATTAAAAAGGCTCTTGTGTTCAGCTATAAATAGTTTTAGCTGTGATTCCATTGCATTCTGACCCACTTTCTCTGCAATATCGTGACGCATCTTGAAGGCAGCTCGTAGAATGATGTAATTTCAACCCTAGTTCTCAGAATATTATCGAAGTGGAGCATTCGACGAATTACTCTGGCTATTGAACGTACACCTTTTTTGCTCACCTTGCACGGAAACGTGTATACCCTAACATGTACACTTCTCATAGGAGTATTTCTAGAAATGAAAAATGTAATTCGACATATCTATCTATAGATTTTCTGAAAGAACAACTGTATCTGGAGAGAAGGAAGATGCTTAATTATAAATAAAAATAAATATTTTATGTGATAGATACAAATACGCGTTCCACCGCAATGAACGTACACCACGACAAACGCGTTCTGAAGTACCAGTTGAGAGCATTCCTGAACGCCAATTAGTCCCTAAGAGGTCAGTCGATGGATTGCGGAGAATAACATGGAACTGAAAATGGTCGGGAGAACGGAAACGACGGGAGAAACGCGAATAATTGTGAACTTAGCTATGACGAGATCACTGCGAAATATTGCGAAGACACTGGGAAAACCTCACCCGACAAACAGAATGGCTAGACGCCTAAAACGGACACTCATTCAAAGAGAGAAAAGTATTACTGTAAATCACATTAGCAGCAATTCTCGCCAAGAGTCGTTAAAATAGCTCCTTTGGCGTTGTAATAATAGTTGAGAATATCAAAGGAATCCGTCCAAAGGGGACTACGACGCGACACAACAGGAGATTGGCAAGAGGCAAATCGGCGCACTACACTGTAGTTCGGGAATTATTAGAGAAATAAACATTCAGAATTGTGGGAATTCGTTCTTTTAAGTGACGAAAACAAATTTAAGGTATTTCGGTGAGACGGACAACAGTATCTGTGGAGAAAGGTTAACACCGCCTTAGGAGAAGAAAAGTTACGACCAACTGTAAAGCACGGCAGAGGCTCCATTATGATAAAGGGCTGCGTATTAGTATCAAGTCGCGGGGATCCAATTTTGATAAACACACTTGATTAATATTAATATTTATCAGTTCTAAAGGGTAAAGGCCAACTGGAGCTGAGGCATTTCTGTCAGTAGAACAATGCGCCCATCACAGCGTAGATGGTAAAATTTTGGTTGCCTCGTAATGCACTAACGCGTCTTTATTTGTCACCACAAGTTCCTGATCTCAAACCTATTGTGAACTTGTGCTGCGATTTGAAAAACAGTTTGCAGAAGCTTAAATTGTCAACTAAACAAGACCTCACGAGAGTCCTTGTTGAAAGAAAATAGCACCTAAACTTACTAGGAAGCTTATACTACCAATGTCACCAAGTCTGAAGGTTTATTTGTCCTGAAGGGCATCCGCCAAGAACACTCACATAGTACTTCTCGTTTTTCTCAGATACTAATTTTCTGTATTCGTTGATATTCATGGTAAATTGAAGATGCATTACAAGACTTATTTCAAGATATATTTGTAACGTATGCATCAAGAACTTTCGGAATAATGCTGACATTTGTTTCATTCCTCAAAATTCTGCATTTAATATTTTTCTGTGCCTTTCGTGCTTTCTAACAGAATTTTGATCAATTCTGAGAGCCTCGGTACATCCAAATGGGATCAATGTGCATTCAGTGTCAATTTACCTTTTGGTCAATCGCAACCCCTGTCCCTTAATTGATATGCACTTTCGAGGATGGAAAAGCAAACTTGATTTATTGAACATTAAAAATTATTTTGGAACCTGTCTACTAGGAAATCCACCGTTAGCGACATGAACGGAGTGAATCTTAGTGTTTTGATACCCTCGTTATTCCTAATACAATGATGACGCAATGATAGATTTCGTGTGTTCGAGAGAGAAGTCGTTAATCACGTGAGGAATAGAGTTTAAGGGATGTCTCCTTAGGCGTGGTGCTAAAAACTTCTTAATTGAACAAGGCCGTTAAGGCAGCGATCTGGGGTGTCGGCCGTTCAATTGAAAACGACGCCCGCCCTGCACTGAACGGCACTGCCCGCTTGCGAGGAGTGCGAAGGCGCTAATCACGTGACGAATAGAGTGTAAGGGATGTCTCCTTATGCGTGGAGCTAAAAACTTCTTAATTGAACAAGGCCGTTAAGGCAGCGATCTGGGGTGTCGGCCTTTCAATTGAACACGACGCCCACACTGCACTGAACGGCGCTGCCCGCTTGCGAGGAGTGCGAAGGCGCTAATCACATGACGAATAGAGGGTAAGGGTTGTCTCCTTAGGCGTGGTGTTAAAAACTTCTTAACTGAACAAGGCCGTTAAGGTAGCGACCTGGGGCGACACGACGCCCACCCTGCACTGAGCGGCGCTGCCCGCTTGCGAGGAGTGCGAAGGCGATAATCACATGACGAATAGAGGGTAAGGGTTGTCTCCTTAGGCGTGGTGTTAAAAACTTCTTAACTGAACAAGGCCGTTAAGGTAGCGACCTGGGGCGACACGACGCCCACCCTGCGCTGATCGGCGCTGCCCGCTTGCGAGGAGTGCGAAGGCGCTAATCACATGACGAATAGAGGGTAAGGGTTGTCTCCTTAGGCGTGGTGTTAAAAACTTCTTAACTGAACAAGGCCGTTAAGGTAGCGACCTGGGGCGACACGACGCCCACCCTGCACTGAGCGGCGCTGCCCGCTTGCGAGGAGTGCGAAGGCGCTAATCACATGACGAATAGAGGGTAAGGGTTGTCTCCTTAGGCGTGGTGTTAAAAACTTCTTAACTGAACAAGGCCGTTAAGGTAGCGACCTGGGGCGACACGACGCCCACCCTGCACTGAGCGGCGCTGCCCGCTTGCGAGGAGTGCGAAGGCGCTAATCACATGACGAATAGAGGGTAAGGGTTGTCTCCTTAGGCGTGGTGTTAAAAACTTCTTAACTGAACAAGGCCGTTAAGGTAGCGACCTGGGGCGACACGACGCCCACCCTGCACTGAGCGGCGCTGCCCGCTTGCGAGGAGTGCGAAGGCGCTAATCACATGACGAATAGAGGGTAAGGGTTGTCTCCTTAGGCGTGGTGTTAAAAACTTCTTAACTGAACAAGGCCGTTAAGGTAGCGACCTGGGGCGACACGACGCCCACCCTGCGCTGATCGGCGCTGCCCGCTTGCGAGGAGTGCGAAGGCGCTAATCACATGACGAATAGAGGGTAAGGGTTGTCTCCTTAGGCGTGGTGTTAAAAACTTCTTAACTGAACAAGGCCGTTAAGGTAGCGACCTGGGGCGACACGACGCCCACCCTGCACTGAGCGGCGCTGCCCGCTTGCGAGGAGTGCGAAGGCGCTAATCACATGACGAATAGAGGGTAAGGGTTGTCTCCTTAGGCGTGGTGTTAAAAACTTCTTAACTGAACAAGGCCGTTAAGGTAGCGACCTGGGGCGACACGACGCCCACCCTGCGCTGAGCGGCGCTGCCCGCTTGCGAGGAGTGCGAAGGCGCTAATCACATGACGAATAGAGGGTAAGGGTTGTCTCCTTAGGCGTGGTGTTAAAAACTTCTTAACTGAACAAGGCCGTTAAGGTAGCGACCTGGGGCGACACGACGCCCACCCTGCGCTGATCGGCGCTGCCCGCTTGCGAGGAGTGCGAAGGCGCTAATCACATGACGAATAGAGGGTAAGGGTTGTCTCCTTAGGCGTGGTGCTAAAAACTTCTTAACTGAACGAGGCCGTTAAGGTAGCGACCTGGGGCGACACGACGCCCACCCTGCGCTGATCGGCGCTGCCCGCTTGCGAGGAGTGCGAAGGCAGCTGCGCCTGAGCGCCGCGAACGCGCGCTGTGCAGAGCGAAGGCGCAGGAATGCACGGAGCGGCGCGCTCGCTGGCGTCGCGGCGGCGGCGGCACCGGCGGAGCGTAGCGGCGGCGGCGGCGCCGAGATACGACACGCGGGCGCCAGGCAGCGCCAGGAATGCGGTGGCGGTTGGCGAGCGCAGAGGAGGAGAACGCGAAAACCCACCGTTGCTGCCGATGGAATGAGAATGTTGTCGAAGTGCGTAAGTGCGCGGATAGTGAGAACTTAGGTAGGTGGGTAGGTAGGTAGGTAGGTGGGAGAACCGGTTGATGTGCCAAAGTATGAGTGGGTGGGTGAGTGAGGGTGTCTGTGTGGTTTTGAGTCAGTCATTCTGGAAGAAAGGAATTGTAGTGGGTAAGAGAATGGGGTACGAGAATGGTGTACGAGAATTGTGTACGAGAATGGTGTACGAGAATGGTGTACGAGAATGGGTACGAGAATGGGTACGAGAGTGTGTACGAGAGTGGGTACGAGATTGGGTACGAGATTGGGTACGAGATTGGGTACGAGATTGGGTACGAGATTGGGTACGAGATTGGGTACGAGAGTGGGTAAGAAATGCTTCTGTACTCAAGAGTATAATTGAAACAGTGTAATACAAACAGTATAATAGAAAAAGAGTTTCTTGAAGACTTGAAAACTGTTTGGAACTATTTCAAAATCCAAAAGCTTTATTACAAAAGTCATAAAGTGGGACCACAATCTAAAAGTTTAATTCACCAAAACGGAACATTTGAAATATTTTGTTAACTTGAATACAAACTACCTTACTTTTTACAATTTCCTGTCAAAATCCAAGGTTTGAGCAGTAATGACAGCAACGTCAATGAAGTAGGGGACAAGGAAAATCGAGAAATACGCCACATATTTTGTTTGGAGTGTATTTGCAGAGTTGACTCGAGAATACAGAATATATCTGAAGTGGGAGATTCTCTTTAACAAAACTGGCTTTTTTCTCAAACATTAATTTCTCAGAATTGGGAAGCAGAGAGATATAATTGAGGGAAATGGAATTATTTTTCATTTAACAAGAGGGTTTGAAAGCGGAAAAGATCAAATATCAACAGCAATAATTGTAGCTATGCGAATGAATAAATGTTGCATTCCCTGTGAGATTTTTTATCATTTATTTATAGCCGCATCCACAACTGAGGTCATTAGGAACTCAATATTTGTACATTGAGATTGTTAAGCAAATATTTACTGCCTTAGTGTTAATCCATTCTATGGTTTTTGACATTGACGTATCATATTATAAAAGATAGATAAATACTTGTACATACATGTCAAATAATCAGGGAGGTACAGTATATACTGTACTCTGAATGGAGTTCAAACATGGATATAATACTTTGGATAACTTTTACATTTTTTTGGTCAAATAACATTTTACACATCATTAATATATTACGCTGGTTAGTTATAGTAGAGCTAAGAAGTTATTGTGTATGCATAGAAAACAGGTTGAATACATACATACATACATACATACATACATACATACATACATACATACAGTGAGATATTTGTTTACTTTTCTTGATGTTTATAGGTACAAATATATTTAAAGAAAATTCCGGTAAGCAACATCATATTTTGGAAAATTTCCATAATTCGCGAATATTGTGTGTGATTTTATGACATACTTTTTGGGGTTGTGAAAGTCAGTTTTATTTTTATTACTGTATTTAAATTAAACATTTTCGAAGGGTTTGATCAACCATTATTCACGGTTTTTTAGGCATTTTGGGGCATAATTTTGATGTATTAAAAAGATATGGTCTCTTTTCTGCATTCGATAAAACAAGAGATAAAATGCGTCAGTCAAAACTATATATTTGCTTTTGGGGAAAAAAGGAGTTCTACAACTTGACGTGGAAGCGAGGGTCAATGAGGAACGGAAAGTTTATCTAGGGGAGATAGTTGTAAATATTACAAGCGGCTTTGAAAATTTACTGTGTATTTCGAGAAGCGGTTTTGTACAATACCTGAAGATTACTAATGATATTCGTTTGTATACTAATTTCTTCATCGCACTAAGTCTTATGTGTTTAGTCTATTTCCATACACAATTAATAACACAAAAAGAAAAATAAAGGCAAACGAAACACTTTTCTTCATGCACAGCACTCAAAACCACTCCATGTAATTTAACATGTGCATACTTTCACGGACGATGAATTTTTTGCTGTAATCTCGCAATTCGTGCGTGTTGAATTCCAGAAACTACAGGAGTTGCTTCCAAATGAAGCGACAGCGCTGTAGCAAAACAGCAGTGTCAACGTTGTTACAAAACATTTTGGGGTCTGTGTTTTCTGATGCGACATATGCAAACAAACTACTGCTTGCGTACGTGTTAGGTGTGAAGATTTCCCTAGTGACCAGCTTGTGCGTTTGTCATTGCATTTTTTTGCCAGAACAATGGAAAATAAAACATGAACGTTACAATTTACCATTCGCTTTATCTTCTGTTTGGTGATGTCTCATCATACGAAACCGAAATAATGATTTACATTTAACGAAAATTTATGTGTAAAGTGACTTGACAGTGGTGGTCGACAGGCTCAGACAATTATAAAAATTCGTTGTCCACGACCGCACTGGCTCATTCGGGAAATGTATTGAGAAACAAGTAGTTTATTACAATTATGTTCATAAAAAAGAAAATTGCAACATATTTTTAGAGATAAATGTATTTCCATATCCGTGGAAAGATGGAGAGAAGCTGCACAGAATTGTTTCTTGGCAAACCTGGACAACTATGAAATGTGATATTATTATCCGCGAGACACTTATTTTCCCTTCTCTATTTGAAAAATCTTACTTTTTTATCCGTAGTTTTTTTCAATTAACAAGTACAAACAAATCCCAAGATCTTTTAAGCAATAAGTGTATGCTAACTTAGAATGTTGATGATTTGAATACAGTTATCTTTCTGGTTGGTTTTTGAATATGGCTTACAGCAGTAACCTTTTTCTTTCAAGATGACTTTTCACACGACATTGGTGGCGCAGGAATCTGAAGCATTCCGATTAGGGGAGAACTGAAGAGTACATGATCAAATCCCGTGAAAAGGGCTGAGTTTTCGCAATGTAGTTGTGGTGTGGTTGGTTTGGTTTTAGTATCCCATCTGAGCATCATTTCTGCCACAATCTATCATCACTCACCCCTCATAATCACAATACTATCCCTGTAGTTATTGATTGATTATTGGTTCGAGGCGTGCCAACTGCTAAAGTAATTAGTTCCATAGATGCAGTGCA
Organism: Teleogryllus occipitalis; assembly: GCA_011170035.1. Classification (NCBI taxonomy): domain Eukaryota; kingdom Metazoa; phylum Arthropoda; class Insecta; order Orthoptera; family Gryllidae; genus Teleogryllus; species Teleogryllus occipitalis. The sequence goes on from BLKR01005242.1 coordinate 9,429, forward strand.
CGTTTTTTTCTCGGGAGGAGGCGGTGATCTTCCCCCGCTGGATGGCGAGGTCCGGCTTCGATCTACCGCGGACGCTAGCGCGGTTTTCCTCAACCAGGTATCTCCCACCAGCTGAGCACCGCCCCAGCCGGGACACGTTCTGACTTCCCGACTGGTCTCACATCATGTGTGGTAGTATAGTGCATGTAAATATGTAAGTAAGGGGAAGAATAGGACAAGGAATGGGAAGGAAAGAGTTCACGCAGTCCGTGGCCCGTTTGTTAGGGTACTGCTCCGGCATTCGCCTGGTACTGAAGGAGAATTTACAGAAAACTACAGATCATACCAGCCGGCCGCTAGAGTTCACCTCCAGACAGACAGAACTCGACCCAGCTATGTTGACCAGTGTCGAAAATCTTGCCACCGTCAGGACTCGAACCTAGGACCTGCCAATCAGAAGGTCTGCAGTGACATCACTTGATGCCCTGAGCCACCTTTCCCTGTGTGTAGTGATGAACTTCTGTGAACCCTTTCCCACTAAAACTGAGAGCCTAAAAACGAGTCTTCGTCGATCATCCTTTGAAAAGAACTAAAAATCACGTTTCACATTTATTTATAATCCACAGTACCAGCATATTTTTCGGCCATACCCGAGATGAATGGTTTGATGGATGGGTAATGGATCATGATGTCATTGTCATGATTTGAAGCAAGTTGGGAATGCGAGTCTAGAACAACAGAAGAAACCCCATTGAATCTGCAGCGAACGCACTTTGTCCACCTCAAACTCCATGCGGATCGATGAGATTTGAAGTGAAGGTCTGGAAGACGGGCAGCCTGGTCTCTGCGTTTCAGGCAGCCTCCATCACTTTTCAAATGTTCACATCCTGAAGCGATCTGGAGTCACCACGCCCGGTCCTGCAGCGTTTATCTTCGCAGGCGATTAGCGAAGGCGTCGGCCGCCGCGCCGGGCGTTTGAAGTGCGGCGCAGGCGCGGACAGAGGCGGCGCGCAGGAAGTGGGGAATACGCGCGGAGAAGTTTACGATCGCGCCGGAAGGGGCGCAGTCTACGCGCCATGTGCGGCGCACGCACCGCGTGCAAGAACACGCGGCGCGAGCTAGCGGACGCGTCGGCGACGGCGACGGCGACGGCGACGGCGACGGCGACGGCGACGGCGACGGCGACGGCGACGGCGACGGCGACGGCGACGGCGACGGCGACGGCGACGGCGACGGCGACGGCGACGGCGACGGCGACGGCGACGGCGACGGCGATAGCGATGGCGATGGCGATGGCGACGGCGACGACGACGACGGCGGCGGCGGCGATGGTAGTTGATTGATTATTCCGGCCGCGTCAAATGCTAAGATCACTAATCTCGTAAGCGTAGGGCATATTTTCTCCCGGGAGGTGGCGATGAACTTTCCCAGCTGGATGGTGAGATCCGGCGCCGACCTACCATCGGCAGGTTTTTCCCCAACGACTGCCACTATCGGGGCACCACCCCAGCCGTTACAAGCTCTAAGACCTCAACCGTATTTCCTCTTGCATATTAGTGTAAGTAAGGGGTGAGGAATGAAGAGGAAGGAAAGATCGCGTGCGGTCCGTGGCCCGCTTGTTAGAGTACTGTTCGACATTCACCTGGTGTTGATCGGAGGAACTACAGAAAACTTTCGATCAGAGCACCCGGTCTCTAGAATGCTCCTCCAGACAGCGACTGACCACGAGCTAGCTAAGTAGCTAGTCGAAAATCATGCCAACGTCGGGACTTCAACCTAGGACCTCCCGGTCAGAGACACTGCAGTGACATTAGTTAATGCCCTAAACCACATCTTCCGGTGGTGGTGGTGGTGGTGGTGGTGGTGGTGGTGGTGGTGGTGGTGGTGGTAATAGTTGTGGCGGCATTGGCAATGGACGGGACCGCAGTTGTAGAGGCGATGGCGATGGCCTTGGAGATGGCATTGGCGTCGGGGGCGGAGTTGGAGTCGGAGGTGGATGCGAAGGTAGTGATCGTGAAGGAGATGATGGCAGGGCTGGAGACGGACGCAGAGGCGCAGGCGGTTGCGGTGGCGACAAGAATAAACGTAAATCTCTACCTAATATTGGTTGAAATGTCATAACCCGTAAGTGTCAACTTCAAGAGGTGTTTTCAATTTAATCAATGCCGTCATCGTGGATCCTTCGTCCCTTCCCTCACAAAAATAAACACTTCCGACGATCCTGACAATTGGAGTGGTTGGTTGATCTAATAGTGAATAAGTCGCCCCTAGACAGCGCAAACAAAAATGACGAATCATATTATGGCCAATTTATCAAACTGCTAAAAACAGAACACCTTGCCTATTAAGTCATCTAAAATACAATTTTAAATATATTTTACTTGATTAAAAGTTTCTCATCACCGAAATGAAGTCAGATGGAAATTATGAAGTTACAGCAAACTGTTTATAGTTTGTGTACCACGAAGTAAGAGTGCGGTTTATTTTTTCTCTGGCTATCTTCAGTCGTCAATTTTTTCATTTATTTTCAAGGTCGCGGAAAAATTAAATTAATTTTTAGTTGATCTACTTTTAAAGTGTAAAAACCCTATTAAAATGTAGACATTTTATGTATTAAAAGATCTATAGAGTGACTGACGCGTAATTTCAAAGACAATGTTTCCAATCTTTATCTCTCTTCAAGTAATATTGTATCTTCGAAAGGAGATTATACTACTCTTATCACTCCTATTCAGCGACAGTTCAATATGTGAATACTGACCTCGCCGAAGTCTGTCATTCTCTGGGAAAATCCTGTGGGAAAGTACGATGTGTATTTGGCGCCTACCAGAAGGGAAGCATGCAAACAATTTTTATTTGCTTTCAGCATATTTTGCTAGTTACGGCTTCACACGCTGTAAACATTCAGGCTGTCCGATGTTGCATATTCCTTGAGGAGGAAAGTGCTTTAAGTTGTAGTTTTTTCGGGATTTATTGCCGACTGCGAAGAAAAACCGCGTACTGGCTAAATAGTAATTAATACTGCTCAAGAAGTAATGTTCGTCCAATGCCTAATGGCACAGCATTGTTAACTAGCATTGTACATTAACATTCTTTCAAGGAGACATACATTCGTGGCTTAGATCGCTATAGAAATGTAGGGAAAACCTTCATTCGTCAACAGTAAACGCTGTGTCATAAATGAATTATAGTGAAAATATTACATAGTGTATCACGTACCCAAGGAAAGATGTTTATTACTAAGTGCAAATTATTTCGAATGTGATACCCAAACGGTGGATTTTTCAGTCTAAGAGTGTTCAAATAATAGAGAAATTAGAACAAGGTATAGGTTGGCTTGGCATTTTGAAGAGGGTAATGATGAACTGAGGTGGTGTGAAGGGAAACAGTTGTGTAGAAAGAAATTTCAGAGGAGGATAGTTGGCAGTTTTAGTCACGTTTTCTCGCCATACCGTTTCACACATATTTCTGATTCTAGTATTCCCAAAACAGTGATCCTCATCTTGTCTCGAAGGATTTTTTATGCACCTAAACCTATATGTTTAAAACGCTAAGGGTTTTCGTTTAGAAACGACTTTGAACTTTCTACATAACCAAATTTCGTGTTTTTTTTCTTTAAATGAAAGATGATGAGCCCTAGATGTGTTAACTCTTTCACTTATTAACATGTTTTAGAGATAAACATTAAAGTTTAATAAATATGTTAAAATTAATAGAATGAACGCTTATCTGTTGGCATTTGTTCATTACGAAATTTTCAAGACCAACTACAATAAAATTCATGGATTCATGATCTTCTTTTTGAAGTTGACAAAGTGAGGATTCCGAGAGTTTGAAGTCCGAAGGCTGACTATTTTTAAATGCAAATTTTAGTGAGAGTTTGTAAGTAAACGCCGAATCTACCAATTTTCTGACACATGTTCCTTTACAAAAACTTTCAAATGATTATAATTATAATGGATTCATTAGATTTTTAAGTTAAGATGGACAGTAGAATAACTTACAATAGTTTTCTACCACACACAGTACGTAGTTCTAGGTAAATATACATTTCAATTACATTTTTAGAAACAACTTTCTGTTCACAAAGAATAGCGATTATATTGTTCTTAACTATGTAAACATCCCTTATTTCATCAGTTTTAGAGAATAACAACATGAAACAATATGTTTGGTGTTTACTATTTTCCGTATATTACATTTGAACTATTTTTCTGAGGAACTTTTCTATTGTTCCTACTTTTGTGCTAAGTAATAGCAAGGGTTAAGCTAGTACAGGATAATATTTTCTTCAAATAAAATGTAACTATCGTACTGTGCGAGAACTCTCGCATGTGAAACCTCACCCTTTTTTTCTCCTTCAATTTCCATATTAAGCCTGTAATATAGCTTTTCCTTCAAGACCTTCTTATCCTCCGTCACTTGTACTATATGTCTCCTTAAAATTGATAACAATACAATACTATTCTTATTTAAAGTTATTACCGTGCAGAGAGGTACACCCATGTAATTCATTCGCGTAGAATATCGAGTAATTAGTTTAATTCCACACACAGTAGCAGATTCTACAGGCTCTTCACAGGTGGGGTAGAATTTACAAGCGTCGAACCAGCAAAAATGTTATAGAATGTTCTAAAAGATCTCATCCTGTAGATTATGAAGTGAGGAACGTTTCTTTGAGGCCTTTAGCCTCAAAACTTTAGTTTTTAAGGTCCTAAAACGATTTGTTTAGGAGTTTTTTAACGATAGAGATTTAAAAACACGTCCGAGTGATGCGAGTTGCATTTGACATGAATATTTAGACGCGTTTTTATAAACAAATCATATTTTTACAGTCAAAGCGCAATTTGTCACGTCTCCGTGAAATTCTCCTTCTTTAGAGACCTCATTTATAAAGATTGGTTTGCGTGCGAGAGCCGCAAATAGTAGTTTATGCAATTAGTTTATAATGTTAAGCTTTATTGCATGAGTACATGTTTTGAAAACGAGCGACGTTAGGAGCGAGTTTTCAAATTTGTATGAATGCAATAAAGCAACATTATAAACGAGTTGCATACGCTATTTTTTTGTATAACAGCATTATAAATTTACAAGAGAATCAAACTTAATTTCGCGAAACAACTTTCTTCCGACGTCTCGGGTGCTTGACATCCAACGCCCTCTGGAAATCAAATTCAAGATGGCATTGTTGACATCCGTGCGAGAAAACTGTGGTCGGCTGTTCCGTCTTCTTCTACCTCCCCACGATTCTCTCGCTACTATTGGCTGAATGTGTGATGACGTCATGTTGCGTTTAATAATGGCGATGACGTCATGTAGCGTGCGATAAAATACTGGATTATGCACGATTTGGGGTATCGAAAAGGGTCGTTTATAATGGTGGTATACAAAAAAGGTATGTACACTACTGAAATAAAATAGGACACGATGTACAAACAAATTATTGAAGGGAGGTTATTTTAATAGCAGTTTTTAGAAGACGTAAATATAAGTAGTAAATATGTCCTAAGTTCTGTTAATCTACATTATGATTGGTATCGCATTATAGAGACACATGAACCAAATGGATTTCCTGAATTGTGTACCAATTCATTAAACGAATAAATATCTTAGTACAGTGTCTAATGCATTCTAAGCCTTTTCAAGACCTACGAAATAATTTGAGGTATTTCCCCTTTCATTTCATAGTTTATATTTTAGATAAAAACTCAGACACACTCAAATATGTGGAATAGTATACTGTCAAACAACATTTTTACTGTCCTTTCCTTCCTCTTAAATACTGAATACAATAAACAAGAAACACCCAGTAAAAAACAAACAAACAAACAAACAATTGAATAACGTAAAAATGTGATCCGCAGCCCCATATTGTGCTCGCCAACACGAATATTTTATTTTCGAGAAGAAAAAAAAGAAAGAAAAAAAAAGTGTCATCTCCATTTGTAAGAGAGAAAGAGAGACATCAAAGCCCCTTACGAGACCACATCCATTCCGACGCGGGGAGTATCTGCGTGTGTCGACTTCGGCTTATCGATTCCGAGAGCGTATTTGCCAGCGGCGCCGCGAGGCCTGGCCCAGCGCGCCGCCTCATCTCTCGAAGGTGTGAAACCTGCTCACCACAGTAGGCCGAAACCGCACCACACGTGCACACAACAGATTTACAGAAGAGGATTGATTGATTGATTGATTGATTTTTCTATTTCCGGGCGCGTCAACTACTTTGGTCATTAATCCCGTTAGTTTTTTTTTTTTTTTTTTTTTTTTTTTTTTTTTTTTTTTTTTTTTTTTTTTTTTTTTTTTGAGAATGCTATCTTCTTGCTGACTGTGAATCTGAATCCGAAACTTCTTGATTACTTCTTGATAGTTGAAACTTCTTGATAGAAGATTCTTGATTACGAATTCTGTGAAGAATTGATTTTGAATTTGGACCGACTTCTAGAAGAATCTGGATTCCAAATTCTAGAATACGTCGGATTCTGAATTTTGTAATATATCGAATCTGAATCCTTTAAGATCCTAGATTCCGCAACCTACAAGATTCTCGATTCTGCATCCTACAAGATCCACGAGTCTCCGGATTCCCATGGACACGCATTACATTCACCTCACAGATAGATACAGAGGAAAATCTGCATCGTCTGACAGAAAAAGAAAAAAAAACACACAAAATGCTCATAACAGTTTCATTTCCGGACGATTTCAATTTCTCCACTTATGTTTCCAAAAATCTGTTATTGTCTCGTATGTATTTACTTATATGGAGAAGTGGGAATGATAGTTCTATGCCGCATTTTGGCAAAAATTGAAATGTTATCAATACGTTCTTCCAGATTGTGTATCTGTAAGCAGTTTTATATGTTGACTACAGATGATAAAACAATACAGTTTGTTTTCTATACTGGGTTTTCGTAACGTGGCGGATGACGTAACGTCATTTTTACACCTCCTGTCTTATGAAATGAATATAACAGTGATAAGAACATTTTTGAGGCCATAAGCCCCGTTGAGAAGGACGTTCGTGAATTAATTAAAAATATTAATTCTTTAAGGCGGGAGGTGCAAAATAACCTAATGTCATCCAACACGTTACGAAAACCCAACTACAGTCCTGATAGTTGTAGGAATGCAATCGACATTTTACCTTGTATCTCAATTTGAGCTTGAAGTGGTATATGACTATTTACTCAAGCACCCTTTGAAATTTACTTAAAACTTGTTCATAAACATTTACTGCTTACTTCCATCTATTTATTAGTGTGTTTCCATATTATATACTTTTCATTTATCCGCTTCCTTAATTGTTCCTTCTTCGTGTCTCGCGGCTCGTTGTGGGCCACTGTACGCGGAGCCATCCCCTCTGGGTGGAAGGGGGGAGGAAGGGGGGCGGGGACGGATGCTACGAGTCGTCGGGGCCGCGGGCTTCGCGGCGGAGGAGGGGCGCAGGCGAGGATACAGGAAGAGCTGAAGGCGAAGGTAATGCAATTTCAATACACACACACACCGCCGAAACGCATGCCGACAAATAGTTGGGAGTTTTCGTTGTTGCGGACTGTGAAACGCGGACAGAGAAACGAAAGTGAAAGCATCTATTTCCCAGTCAATGTCGCCGTTAAAATAGAGCAAAGTGACGATGTCGATAATTCACACGGAGGAAAGTAACGACTGGTACCCAAAACGGAGCATTTGGAGCTTTGCGTGTTCATGTAGCGCAATAACATACGAAATTCTTGTGACAATATCCTGTGCAGTATTATTTAAGGAACTTTTTTATAAAAAAACATCCCTTACTTGTTTGATGGGTTCTGATCGATTGTTTTTTTCATCTAGCTGTACCAATGATAAAAATATAATTTAAAATGGCATGTGACGAAATGATTTCAATTTGGTTCCGTGGCAAGGATGATTGGAACCCTTCGCATGATAATATTAGACATACAATTATGGGAATTCAGAAGTCTACCTATATTTTACGTAAATTCTCTTGATGTATGCTATCCGCATTCATAAGGCAAACTGAGTACTTGTAAATCAATTAATTTCAATTTATAAATCGAAGTATAAAATATTTCTTGGTTTCTTTGAAACTACAACGTACGTTTGTAATCCAGAACAATCCACGGAAAAGAACTCAGTGGATTCCTAGCCATTAATCCAGCGTTATTGTGTATACTTCCTAGCAATACTAACTACATTGACACAATGGCATTATTCATAGACAGTTCGAGGAAGGCTAAACTGAAAGAGAACGCAGAATCTTTTACAGAAATAAAATTAATTTTGATATTATATTTCGAACGTTATATAAAAATTTCTTTACTAAGTACAAAACTCGTTGTAACTCTGTTTCAGGATATAATCAATCCACGTTTTAAAATTCTGGAAATTGTTACATAATATTCCAATATTTTTCATAATTTAGCCTTATTAATTATTGATTTTCCAGATAAATATCTACAACAGAAATAAGAGGAAAGATGCAAACTATTGATGCTCAACTGTTAATAGTTAAACTGTAGGAAGGGATTCTGAAACTCAAGAAAGCGTGCGAAGCTGACTTTCTCCCCCTTCTGTCACAGAGTTTTTTACTGTTTTTGACTAAATAAATAAATGAATAAAATAAATAAATATGATTTCTTATTTGTCAGTACCACAGAGCAAGTAAATGAAGTTTAAGGAGAGGAGAAATTGCATGAAAATTAAGAAGAATTTGAAACTCGAGGCATTAAACCCCGATTTTAATTCTTTCAGTACAGGGATAGCACCTATCCGCACTAATTCTCATAATAATGAGTCGAAAATATCATGTTTTCCAGTGGAGTATAGGGGTTGAGAAACCTATTTCAACGAAGGGATGACGGTCGACTGTGCGGCTGTAATGAGGGCTGTGATATTCGAAGTTCTCATGCTCGCGGGCAGAGTTCCTCGACTAATGGGCAGGAGTCTATCGATTCATGAATAGATACTTTTTGCAGACCGCAGCATACAGTAATCTCTCTACTGCATTCTCCCCATATGAAACGGAGAAAGAGTTTTTGCATACTATTAGGTCGAAATTGAAGTAGTTCCAATTGTGGAGACAGTGGGTGCGCTAAATTCCCAAAATGCCTCATTCTACTTGTTCATTTTGTTCTACTAGAGCTTCAAATATAACTATTACCGAAAATATAAAAATAACTAATATCATAAATGAAAATGTAAGTAATAACATAAATATAAATACAACTAATACCATAAATAGAACTAATACAATCAGTATAACTAATACAATCAGTATAACTAACACCATCAATATAACTAATAACATAAACATAACTAATATCATCAATATAACTAATATCATCAGTATAACGAATACCATAAATATAACTAATGACATAAATATAACTAATATCATAAATATAACTAATGACAAATATATCTAATACCATAAATATAACTAATACCATAAATATAACCAATAGCATATTAAATAAATGAAACTAACACCGCTAATGCCAACATCTAGATGTTGCATCATGGGAATATAGAATTAGCAGCACATACTACCGCCATAATTGGAAACCTATTCAATATAGCATAACCGATTGATCGATTAGCAAACGATAAAAGTCGCCTGCTAATTAGCGAGCTCCGCTAACGCAGTCACTTCCGAGTTCGAGTCGGCGCATACGCAGAGCCTTAACAGTGCAGTCGATTACCAGTACAAAGAATCCCTACACCGATACTCCTAATATCGGAAACTAAACCACCAACACTCTGAGTATAGGAGGGATGAGTGGATCCGTCACAAACCCGAGTGCGAAAGGGAGGATACCCCCACCCGCATTAACACTTTTGAAACAGTATTTCAAAAATTGATTGTTGAGAATCATGAGCATATTGTTTGGAATTGATGGGAACAATATGAGGGTAACGCGCCTCTGAGGATACGCCGCTGGACCAGATTCAAGCAAAGGGGCATGATGGAGTTCCCTAACGGGTGACCAAAGATTCGTGATTTACTAAATAATTACTCATTTATTTTATTACCTATTTCTATTAATTTATACTATTACTAATTCCCGAGTATTACTAATTAGTTAATAATTAAAATTTTATATATTCCATTAATTTCTATTATTACTAATTTCCGAGTATTACTAATTAATCACACATTTATATTTATATACGTTTCTATTAATTTCTATTATTACTAATTTCTGAGAATTACTAATTAATTACAAATTTCAAATGCGCACTGAAATTGAAAGAAGCCACCTGCCATATGAGCGGCGGCTATGGCTTTGTTAGATATCCAGGAACTGGCGAAAAAATAGAAAATGCAAGCGCTTCCATTCTGACTGAAATATGCAAATATTTGGTTGTGATATGCCGCCTAATTTCGTACTAAGCATACCTAGTGAATTCTCAAACTAAATTCGCCATTCCTTGCGACACATCTGACCTCTGGAGACAGCCAGGTTCCAAGGAAGAGGTCGCCTGCCATTAAATATTTGTGATCTGAATGTTGCGTTATGCAGTAGCAACTTGTTTGATATTCTTGATATTGCAAAAACTGTTTATTGTTTACATACTATGCTATTTTATTGCAGCATTCATGAAGACGGTTTTAGTTAAAATGTTTAATTTATTGCAGTGTTATACGAGAATATTTCGCTTGTTGTTCTTGAGAAGTTTTTGGAAAACCTTGTACATGGTTTTGCTGAACAGCATTTTTGTTGTACCGATATTCCTAATATGCAATACGTACTCCGGGCATTGAGCATCGGAGGACTCGGGGGAGAGAAGGATCTCTCTTGCCTTGCGAGGGGGCGTGGCATGGACGGATCGGTGGCGTGAAGTGTACGCGCGGCGACACAAAGGTTTTGCCACGGAGATTGCCCGAGTTCTCTGTCGGATGGGAAGGGTATCGATTGATGAGTATATACCAGAGTTCGCCAAACTTACGTGATTCTGAGCTAACTTATCGTTTTATATCTTACTGTGAGCTACGAAAAGAAACCAGGATAGACATAAGAACATTCATGAAACTGTTCGTATAAGAAAATGTCTGTGGTACACACACACACACACACACAAACACAAACACAATGTAAAGGACAAAACGTCAATCAAAATTAATTACGAGATTGACAGTGACACAGTTCTGCGGTGTACGCAAGCATCTGTTTTCGTGAGTCATCTCTGGAGCTCAATGGAGTAACTCCAGTTAAATTTGAGTGCGTCACTCCGATACTCCGAACATGTCTCGACGAGCTTCTAATAGCTCGCAATCGACGTTTTGACGATCTCTTTTTAAAACGAATATCATTAATTGATTGATTGATTAGGGTTTCCGGGAGTGTCGACTGCTTAGATTAGTCCCGAAAATGTAGTGCACGTTTTTCCATCATGAGGTGGCGGTGATCTTCCTTCGGTGACTGGCGCGATCCGGCGGCGACCCACCGTCTGCTAAAGGGGGTTCCCCCGACCAGATATCTCCCATCAGCGGGGCACTATCCCAGCCGGGCAAGCCGACCTACCGTCGGCTAGTGAGATTTCCCCCTAACCAGGTATCTCCCACCAGCGGGGCACCGCCCCAGCCGGGACAAGCTCTATGTTCCCGACTGCTCTCAACATATGTGGAAGAGTAAAGCGTGTAAGTAAGTGTCCGTATGTAAGAGATGAATATGAAGGTAGGATAAGGCAGGAGAAGGAAAGATCGCGCGCGGTCCGTGGCCCGTTTGTTAGGGAACTGCTCGGGCTTTCGCCTGGTGTTGATTGGAGAAAGTATGGAAACTACCAGAGCAACCAACCGCTAGAATTCTGCTGCAGGCATCGGCTGAATTCGACATAGCTATCGAGCTAGTGTCGAATATCCTGTCACCGTCCGGACAGGAACCCAACAACCTCCCGGCCAGAGTGACTACAGTGACGTGAATGGATGCGCTGAGTCACCCAAGCAAGTGCCGACACTCATAATGTACAACTAAGAGTTCAACAACGGAATGGTCGATGCGTCCACAGCCACGCACAGCACAGTGGGCGGTCGTTGTGGCGCGAATTGTGCCAGGAGGGGTTGCGGCGAAGAGGCTTCAGCAGCCACGCAGCTTGGGCGACGCGCGGCGCTCGCGGCCGCAGCCTCCGGCGCCGCCCACACTCCCGCCCCCGCCCCCGCCCCCGCGCGTTCGCCGCCGGCGCCAGGCGGATCTATCGACCTGGCGGGGAGGCCGCGACGGCCCGGGAATGTTAACCAGCCGCCCGCTCCGCTCCATCCGGGCCCCGCCCCCGCCCCCGCCCCCGCCCCCGCCCCCGCCCCCGCCCCCGGCTCCGCCCCGCCCCACGCGGCCCGGCCCCGCTCCGGCTTCTTTCCCGCCTCGCCCAAGCGGCCCCTAATGTCCCGCCCCGGGGCCCAGATCCGTGGGCATTAGGGCAAAGCCCTGCCGAGGGGGCGGGGCGGGGCGGGGCGGGGCGCAGGCCCAGAGGCGGCCCACTGCGGGCGATGGCAGAGGTCACAAGCTGGCGGGGAATGAGAAGTGTGTGTTCGTTGGTTGGTAGTGGAAGAGTTGGAAGAGTGTGGAGGGTCGATTGGCGAAGCGGAGTGGAAAACGGAGGGAATGGTAGTCTTTAGAGGGAGGAGTTAAAGGAGATGTCCGAAGGAAGGGGTGCAAAACCACTTGTATCTTTGATTTCTTGTATCTTCACGTGTGAACTTCTAAGCTCATTTTGATAGCAAAGGCGAATCTTTTCTTATTCAAAAGAACAATAAAAGGATGCTGTAATGTTATGGGAAAGGATATGGGAAATCGAAGTATTTTCAGACAAAAATGGAGAATTTTTGTGGTTAAGACTGTCGAACACCCTCTTGAAGGCGTTTCTGTCAAAAGAACGTCTCTTCCTGTCAAGATTAGAATACGCTTTTGTTAACACAAATATTTTGTGTTACATATCTCATTTGCGATTTATTGTCGACAGTTCAAACTCTATGTGGTGTACAAACTTGAAGGCAAGTATTTCGTCGATAATGTAACAAAACTTTTTAATTCACAGGATATTATTTACAGACAGAGAGTAAATTTTTAATTACGATTCACTTCAATTGTGTACAAAATCTACAATTATTCTTGCGAATTAATTATGTTCGAAAGCCCACTTTCTGCAAATTCTAGACCATTCTTGACTTTGTGTTGTTCACGTACCCCTTTTCTTGTTGTGTTGTTAGGGCAACTTATTTTCCGCCTCGTTCTTACGTTTAGCAACAGTACGAAGTCTGCGGAGGAAGTGTCATATTTGGCAAGCCTACCACTAAAACAGCGCACTCGACAAACTTAACCCCGGCCACGCCGTCTAGAGAGAAGGGGGGGGGGCGGCAGGAGGCGGAACACGGAGAGTTTCCGTCCGCAGAGCGACGCGGAGCAGGATTCCGCCAAGACGCCAGCCGCCGCGGAGCCTCGAGGCGGAACGACGCTGTCCGGCGGAGGCACGAGAGAGCTCTGCCTCCGCCGCCGCGGAGCTTAAGTTAAAGGGAGAGGGCGGGGGATGCGAGGGTCTTGTAGTCGGATGCGCGGTGGCGGGGTAGGGCCGATGGTGGTGACGGTGGCGGTGGCGTTAGCGGTGGCGCTGGTGGCAGTGGTGGCCGTGGTGGCCGTGGTGGCGGTGGTGGCGGTGGTGGCGGTGGTGGCGGTGGTGGCGGTGGTGGCGGTGGTGGCGGTGGCGGGGCGGCTGGGACCTGGGGGACGGGGGCGCGGCGGGAGCGGGGACGTGATGGTGAAGAGGAGGGGGGGCGGGACCGTGACGGGGAAGACGGGGCGAGGGCGCGACGAGGGCGACGAGGGCGACGAGGGCGACGACGAGGGCGACGAGGGCGACGAGGGCGACGAGGGCGACGATGGTGGCAGCGGCGGCGGCGGCGGCGATGGGGGCAGTGGTGACGGCGGTGACAGCAACGGCGGAGGCGGCGGCGGCGGCGGCGGCGGAGGCGGCGGCGGCGGCGGCGGAGGCGGCGGCGGCCGTTGGACACCGTCTTGGACGATGAGCCACAGGGCAACAGAAAGCGACGGCGGCGCGGTGCCATGCGATGCGGCGGGGAAGGGCGGGGCGCGGCGCGGCGTCTAGCAGGGAGTTGGCGCTGTGGCATGGGGGTGGAAATGCGGAAACGCATCTGTGACCGACCGTCCTCGACACTGGGCTCATTTGCCCAAACTTAGAGACAGTTATTGAAAGAATTATGCAATATGTCTTAAATAACTGAAGTAATTGTCAATGCAAACATTTAATAGCACAGCAATTATATGTGACTATAAGTGAAAATCTTCCTATTTAATTCTAATGAAATAAATTATTCATTAAATCAGTTGCCGGCAATTTATGCGGTGATGATTAAAATTTAAATTAAAAATATTTAGATACTGTCACTCTAAGCAAATCGAAGTATTTTATAATCCGACTAAATGAAGGTCAATCTGCCAATACCTTCTAAAAACAAAATCTTAAAACCTTCAAAAAATCGTAAGATTCGAGAAAATAAATAGAATGACGCACGATCTGGATTGGTAAGCGATACAATGATTCGGACACAGCATACTCATTGTTCGTGACAAGTTGTTCCCGATACAGAGTGGTTCGCGACATGGAGCGAATCAAACCATGGAAAGGATTCGAGGCATGAAAAATCTAGCTGGATTTCGAGATGTGGATGAATTCGCGATATCAAAAAATCGGGAGTGTTTGCGTTTATTCTACAATAAACAAAATATACGACGACATCCTATTTGAACATAGCGAAAAATCCGGGACTTCATTTTCCTCTGGACCAGAGCCCTTGACGATGTTGAAGGCAACTTGGCTGGCGGGGGTTGCGCGCGGTGGCTAGAAGCGCCGTCTCCTGGCGTCTTGGGGCGTTGGGGTGGGACAGGCCGTCTGCGCGAATCCCGCCTTGCGCGCAGCGTGGCGCGGCGCGGCGCCGCGTTCCGCCTGAGTTATGATCATCTCTGTATCTGCATCCACAAGCACCCGGCCTCGCAGCGACGGGGAGACGCGTCTCCGCTCGCAGGGCAACGCCCTCTCGGCGGCGGGGGCGGGGCGGAGGGCGCGAACGGGGGCACTGAGCAACTGGGCCGCGCGCTCCCCTCGCGCCCGCAGCCATTTACATGCGGCGCGCGGGGGCCGTCGCACTTGATTTATTTGTTAATGAACGCACGCGAGAGGGGGCGGCGCGGGGGCGGCGCGGGGGCGGCGCGGGGGCGGCGCGGAGGCGGCGCGGGGGCGGCGCGGGGTCGGCGCGGGGGCGGCGCGGGGGCGGCGCGGGGGCGGCGCGGGGGCGGCGCGGGGGCGGCGCGGGGGCGGCGCGGGGGCGGCGCGGGGGCGGCGCCGGGGCGGCGCGGGGGCGGCGCGGGGGCGGCGCGGGGGCGGCGCGGGGGCGGCGCGGGGGCGGCGCGGGGGCGGCGCAAGGGCGGCGCGGGGGCGGCGCGGGGGCGGCGCGGGGGCGGCGCGGGGGCGGCGCGGGGGCGGCGCGGGGGCGGCGCGGGGGCGGCGCGGGGGCGGCGCAGGGGCGGCGCGGGGGCGGCGCGGGGGCGGCGCGGGGGCGGCGCGGGGGCGGCGCGGGGGCGGCGCGGGGGCGGCGCGGGGGCGGCGCGGGGGGCGGCGCGGGGGCGGCGCGGGGGCGGCGCGGGGGCGGCGCGGGGGCGGCGCGGGGGCGGCGCGGGGGCGGCGCGGGGGCGGCGCGGGGGGGGAGGGGACAGCTTGCTCTGAGCGGGCAGCGGGGGCGACGACGGCGGTGAATGATGGAATGGGGCCACGTGTTGCGGAGTTGCGCGGTCACATGTCGTAATATTTAAAGGGGACGCTGTGATTTACGCCGCAGCGAGTTGTGCCTTACCGACCGTGTGTTTGCGCTGGTCGTAAAACAAAGATGCGTCTGTAAACAATTCGCTTTATAAGAGAGATGTACTGAATTCACGTTCATTTTTGAACTAGTCTCCTTTTTGTATTTTTATCTGTTATGATGAGAATAATTCAGTTTTGTAAGTATTATGAACTCTTTCTAAAGAACTTCATAATCGAACACTTCATTCAACACAATAGCTTAAGTTGAGAAAGCAAGTTACAACGAAGTAAAAAATATTCGCAAATGTTCAATAAGTAGTATAAGATACATAAGGAACATAATTAAAATCTTAAAGATGAGCAATACTTAAATTGTTACGTGTGTTTTCAATACTCCAGACTATTCTAGAAATGAAACCGAGGAGGCTATTGAGTTACCATTTGTTATAGGAGGCTATAGAGTTATATATTAACGAGGAGGCTATAGAGTTTATTGGTGTAATTGGAACGTATATAAGACGTACTCGTTCTAGGCGTTTCGTTGGCGTCCGGGGTTTACGGGTACTGAAGACACTAAAATGTCCGTCATAGTAATAGTATTGGAGAATTTTCAATGAAGAATGGAAGTGACAGAAAATATCATACTTCCATTCTTCATTAAAATTCTGTTAACTAATTCACGTCCTGTTTATTTATTTAAAGTAGACTTATTTATTTTTTGATTCTCAATCAAATAGTTTGGAAAGCATACAGCAGATCTGTTCTTCGATTTTACTAAAGAGAATATTTTTTTTGGCAAATGTCAGTAAACTTTGGTCGCCAATCAATTACTTTTCTTGCCATCCCTTAATTCTCTTCCGTAAACAACTTGTTTTTCTTCTTGCAAAATAACTATTTTGTCAACAATTCGTTATACGGTCAACGGATTTGTTTATGTTACTCCTGCAATTATATTGAAAATGCAAAAACTACGGGCAAATTTTAAGAGTGAGTAAAAAGGTATGAACTCGTGTTACGTACAATCTAAAGATCTTTTAGAGAATTTTTTTTGTTATATATAAACATTTTTTCCACAAATATTTTTTTTAATGAACGAGTCCCAACGCCCTTAGGGTTGCACAGCGTTGATACAGCAATATTTCTTCGTGATGCAGGACCAGATTGGTTTTCGGCGTGTTCGGCTTTCGTCAACACATCCTCCGTACACAACCTTTGTGATCCTTCCTGGACTCTTCACTCGCGCTTCCAAAAATCTCTTCTCCGCCAGCACACGGCAATAGTTGATTTACATTAAAGTTTGAAGTTCCCGGGGTCGTCAACCGCTATGGTCAACAGTCCCGTTAGTGTAGTGAATGCTTAATCCCGAGGTGGTGGTGGTGGTGGTGGTCGCTGGATGGTGTGATCCGGCTTTGACCTATACGAGAAGAAATAAAAGAGGTCATCTTCGTCAACGTATCATTTTATTCAGATAGCCGACTTTCGACGGCTTTGCCATCCTCATCAGTCTCGCAGCTTTCGGCAAAAGTCGGTAGACTGTGCTATATCTGTCTACGGCACAGTCTACCGACTTTTGCTGAAAGCAGCGAGACTGACGATGACGGCAAAGCCGTCGAAAGTCGGCTACCTGAATAAAAATAATATGTTGACGAAGATGACCTCTTTTATTTCTCATAAGAACGTCAACAACACCAAATCAGAATTCCCACAAGTGTGGGATAATTGATTATTCGTTGATTATTGATTATTGCAATTTGACTTATACGTTGCCTTGTGCGGATTTCCCTCTCAGGGGTTTTCTTCTCAGAGACGCCTTCCCCCCCCCCCCATTCGGAACATACTATATCTTGGAGGTGGACGGAGGGGGAGGCGGTGGGCGAGGTGAGTGGGGGACGACTGATTGATATTTCCGGGCGCGTCAACTACTACGGTCAGTAGTCTCGTTAGAATGTAGAGCATTTTATCCCAAAAGGTGATGGTGTGTACCCTTGCTGGACGGTGAGATCCCGCTTGGGCATTCACGTCCGTTTGTGCGGAATTTCCCCTCCAGGAACATCCTCCCAGAGTCGCGCCACCTCATTCGGAACAAACTCTGTCCACCTTGGGGGTGGACGGAGGGGGAGGCGTTGGGCGGGGTGAGTGTCAGGTGGATGAGAGGTGAGTGTGGGACGACTGATTAATGTTTCCGGGCGGGTCAACTACTATGGTCGGTAGTCCCGTGAGTGAAGTGAATGTTTTATCCCAAGAGGTGATGGTGATCTTTCCCCACAGATCCGGCGCTCTCCTTAACGTCGGCTTGCATAGGAATCTTCTCTTTCCAAGTATCTCCTCTTAGAGGAGCACCGCCCAAACCGGGTCAAGCACTAAGCTCTCCATTCGTTTCCTGATATATGTAGTAGTAGAGTGCATATAAGTGTTAGTGTGCGTAAATATGAGGAGAGGATAGAACAAAGAAGAAGGAAAAATAGCTTACGGTCCATGGACCATTTGTTTCGGAACTGCTCTGGCATTCGTTCAAGAAAAAAAACATGGAAAACTGCCGATTAGAGCTGCCTCCGCTAAAATTTTCCTCCAGACAGCGGCTGAACTCGACCTAAATATCTAGCTAGTGTCGAAAATCCTGCCACAATCGAGACTCGAACCCTAGAACCTGCCAGTCAGAGACAGCCATGACTTCAGTTGATCCCCAGAGCCACTTAAGCCGGTACGTAGATTCAAGATTCACATATTTAAAGTTATTCTATTTTAATAGAAGCACAAATCTATAAAGATCGCATTAATAAGAGATTATAAATAATCACATATTAATGAGATTATTAGGTTAAGAAAAGTGTGTGCATAATTTTGGGTATTTGTTTATCAATTTCTTTGCCCAAATTTTTGTCCTATTTTCAATGTGTGAAACGGGAATAAAAATATTTTCTTGTTAAGGTGCAATCATAATTTTATTACAGGATATCTTGGGTGTTAGATCACATTCTTAAGTTGATAGCCAGCGGCAATGCCGTGTCGGCCCTGAACGCAGGCGGTCGCAATGACAAGAGTTTGCAGGGCGCTCAACTATGAGATAGGCGGCGGCGGCGGGGGCGGCGGCCGAAAGGCGGCGGCCATTAGAGGCGGCTGCTCAAGGCGGCGCCAAATGGACCGCGAAGGGTCGGCGGAGGCGCCCTTCCTCTCCGCACTCAGGCCCCACGCGGTGGCGGCGCCAAAGGGCAACGCGTTGCTGCGTGGTGCGCCACGCCGCCGCCGTCGGTATTTGCCGGTGGCGCCTGAGCGCGCGCGGAGGCCGGATCCCGGGAACCAGTGTTGCAGACGGGTGGGGCCAAGGTTTTTGCTGGGTGGGGATGAGAGCTCCAAATTTCTTGCACGTTTTAATAAAATAAGGTTGCCCTGCCGACCAGGATGGCCGAGATGGCTAAGAGCGAGTACCGACTCAGCGCTTCGGTCGCGGGTTTGAGTCCTGCCTTGGGCATGGTTGTTTGTCCTATGTGTTGTCGCGGAGAGCCTCGCCTTCTGCTGACCCCAGATCAGAGGAGCCGACAAGTGTGTTTGTCTAGTGTATGGTCGAATATGCGTCCCATTGGGACGTAAAGGGCAACCGACTGTTGGCTGGATAAAAGCCCTAGAAAAAAAAAAGGTTGCCCTTCACCGATCAGATGGGCGAGATTGTTAAAGCGGTAGTGCAGTAGCGGTCTCTGACCAGAGGTTCGCGAGTTGGAGTCCGACCTCGGGCATGGATATTTGTGTGTGCTTGTGTTGTCCGTACGTGTTCTCCCTACAGTGTAAATATCAGAGTGGTTGCTATATGACCTAGATGTTGAAAAGCGACTTTAAAAAAGGTTGTCCTTCACAGAAATAAAGACGAAACAACGAACGGACGTTATGCAATCTTATGCTATTCCATTGGAATTTTGTGTCAAGACACTAAAGTTATTACTGAAGTAATAAAATTGTCAGAGCGGAAATTACACGATCTATGTAATTAACTTTGCTCTATCATGTTTTCGAGTTTTACCAATATTTAAAGTTTTAAGCCTTACATTACCATATTATGTAAATACTTATAGCGGCTCCGCAAGTAAAAAGTTTGCCAGAACCCGTGGCAACGAGTGCCACCAACATTGGTGGTAACGATTGTCATCATTGCAAAGAATCCAATCCAGAGACTGCTGATCCTACGGCGGTGTCCATCTAAAAACGACAATAACGGGAAAAGTCGCAGAATGTATTAATCTTACACTGAAAGGATTTGTTTAATTTGTGCTTACCATCGGCGTAAGTTTTGAGGACGAATTTAATTTCATGCGCCCGTGAAGCGAATAATCAATGTTTTTAGAAAGGACCGAATCGCGGACTATCGCGATGCCATCCGTAGTTGGTGCGCACCAGGGAATAGAAGCATGAGGTAGAGTGGGAGTATTGGGAGTTGGTCGGGGCAGCGTGCTCTTGTTAGGGTTTCGTGCGGCTAATTCTGCGCGTATTAGCTAAGCTGTGAATATCGACTCATTCATCAGATTTCGTAAATTACTGTTTTGTTTGCTGGAATTATTTTATTGAAATAACTTGTTTCCGTTTAGCATATTTCATTTTGAATTATCTAATATTATTGACTGTGACAAGAAATGAAATCCCGTTGCTTGGAAATCGATCGCCACTACATAATATAGTTTGCCCTTATTCAAGTAATATTCTCAAAAGAAAATGTAAGCGATTGTTCAAACGCATATGCCGCCTTAAATATAATTTGTTCGTTTATTTATTTTTTGTGATTCTTACCAAATTTCTAGAGTGGGGTCAAGTCTCCATATCTTCACTACGATGGGTTAATTTCATGCGTTACTTTCTGCGGCACCACGGATGCTTGAGTGAAGTCGGCGCCATCGCGAATACACTGATATTGTGTACAAAGTGTAAATACTGAAGTAAAGTGTGGTATGAATGTGTGAAGAATGTGTTTGTTAATATAGATTAAGAATGACAGAGTGTGAATGGTAAAGAGAAAAGAACAGTATAAAGAATTTTAATTTGACAATAAATAACTTCAATATTAACAACAACAACGCCCAAAGTGGCATGATGTATTAGTTTTTAAGTTAGAAATAAGTTTGTTAAAGCCCGCTCCATGCTCCAAAAGCATTACTGCTGAAGCTCAAAATGTACCCGAATCAATTGAATAAATTCCAGGGTAACTGGCCACTTCTGACGCCGCCGCCTCCGCCGCCTCCGCCGCCTCCGCCGCCGCCGCCATTCGCCGCCGCCGCCGCCTCCGCCGCCTCCGCCGCCTCCGCCGCCTCCGCCGCCTCCGCCGCCTCCGCCGCCTCCGCCGCCTCCGCCGCCTCCGCCGCCTCCGCCGCCTCCGCCGCCTCCGCCGCCTCCGCCGCCTCCGCCTCCTCCGCCGCCTCTGCCGCCTCCGCCGCCTCCGCCGCCTCCGCCGCCTCCGCCGCCTCCGCCGCCTCCGCCTCCTCCGCCGCCGCCTCCTCCGCCTTCCCGCCGCCGCCGGAGTAACCGTTAGCCGCCGTAACGAGTGGCGAGCAGGTAAGGGCGACTAATAAGCGGCTGACGCCACCCCGTCCCGTCCCGTCCCGTCCCGCCCCGCCCCCCGCGCCAGGGCCGGTCGCCGGGCGCGCGTCGCCGGGCAGTGGCGCCGACCGCCCCCCTCCGTCCCGCCCCGGGCCACCGGCGCTGCCACGCCCCCGGCGCCTCCCCCACCCCCACCCCCAGGGTCACGGACAGGCGCCGGCCCCGAGACCTTGCTCAAACACGTCCGCCTGGGTCCCGGTGTGCGAGAATTCTTTTCGACATAACGCTGTTATTATCGACTTAACGCAACCAAACAGGAACAAACAGCCCTCCTTAACGGCCGGCGTTCTTGATTTTGCAGACCGCTGTTCATTAAAAACAAACGAAACTAATGAGAAGTACTTAAGCTTGCGGATGAGCACTCTTACTCATAGAAGATTAATTTATATTATTTTTACCTTTTTTAAAAGAAGGTGGTATATCGCCTCGATTTTAAACTTTAACTGCATCTGATATTTGCTTTTAATCGATCTAACGGCGTTAATAAATATAACAAACAGCAGAATCATTATGTATGTATTTGGCATTTTTGCGACGATTGTCCGACTTTGCCGGCTTCTTAACGCAGTCCTCTACCTGCCTGGACCTGGTTTACATTCCACGATTAGGGGTAACCAAGTGGCGAACATGACATAGTCCCTTCACGGTAACTAGCAAACTCCGCAAGCATGAGCTTTTCTTCGTCACACCGCTACAGAAACTGAGACGATTTGAAGGAAATTTACAACTATTATTGCCCCGACTGGGAATCGAGTCTGGGATCACACCACGAGAAGTTGGAATGCTGCCCATGAACCATCCTAGGCATTTTATAAACTCGCTTAACTGCTTGGTGGTTTTATAAGACCATGGTGACGAATGAAAGCTGGGCGTTCACTCTTACCGTTATTTTAATAGCTTTTTGTCAATTCAATGCACTAACGAGTTGACAGTCCTGCTGCGATCTGCTTTAACAGCATACTGCGATGGCTTTCAGAAGATTTGCGGAGCCAACGGAATCTGCTGACTTTGCGAAGAACTATTTTATTGCCCTTCCACCAAGCGAAGTGGGTCGGGGCGTAGCACATTGACTTCGCTTTCGGGA
Organism: Teleogryllus occipitalis; assembly: GCA_011170035.1. Taxonomy (NCBI): domain Eukaryota; kingdom Metazoa; phylum Arthropoda; class Insecta; order Orthoptera; family Gryllidae; genus Teleogryllus; species Teleogryllus occipitalis. The sequence goes on from BLKR01005242.1 coordinate 31,876, forward strand.
GGCCCGAGTTCAATCCCCGTGACGACCATCCTGACCGTGCTTTTCGCTGTTTCCCTCGGTCATCCAGGCAAATGCTAGGATGGTTCTACTGAAATGCCACGACCGTGGAACAGGTGTAGCTAGCCGAATTCGTTAAACACGTGAAGTCACGAAGGTTAAACGAATTCTAGACAAGAGGTTAAGGTTGGGCGACCGACTACAAACCCCGGGATCTGAACGGCAGCGAGACCAATGTCCTTTATGGGACATACAGAGCCTCCATAAAAATTTTATTGTCATTCCGTTTCCATTCTTGAAGAGAATGATCCGTTCAAAATTAAAGCACACGGAATTAGGTATAAGTGGTGTAAAATGCTGTGAAAATTTTGCGTTGTCCGTCCTCAATGATGTTTCATGTTATATTTAGGAGCTTCGTGCACAGCGCACTTCAGACGTATTTTACATATTCGTAACAGCAAAACCAGCTTTAAAAAATCGTCTCGTATGTCTTCAACACTAACACTCAAATGGAGATTTTTCCAGTTTCCAGTTTCTCTGGACTGATTTGTATAATATTACGGATCTTCTTTATTGTTTTCAATATTTCCTAATTCTCACCATGTTTGTCCTTCCAGACAGCGTGGCTATGAAATAATCTATACGGAATAATTGGTTCAGTTTATTCGTACGTCAAAATATCTTAATTCCTAAGTGTAATTATTCGAAAATATAAATGTGTATTACTACCCAAGTACATTACGAACGAATAGTACGATAAATTACAAAATGTGTTTATAAGCACCTGGTTGTTATTTAAAGAAACATTTTGTAAAACACGAAAACAATATCACAGTACGTATCTTTCCCGAAAGATCAGAAGAGAATACGACAGTTAAGATCTTTTCAGTTGTATGATTACCCTGCACTTTTCTTCGTGGGTGGATTCACTTGCGACTGCGAGTACTTGCGACCTGGCAGCGTGCTAGCTGTAGATAAGCCACGATCTGGAGTGGAGACGTTCTTCAGAGGATCTCCGTTTGGCGGGGGCAGGATGGGTGCGCAGTTGAAGCGAGTGGCCGCGTTCACTGAGGAAGACGACTCGCTCTCGACTCTTGCGGGCAACGGCGCAGGCGAAAGCAAGAGTGGGGGCGGGGCCGGACCGGGCAGGTTGGGGCTTCAAAGTGCCGAGGTTTCGTTGGCCTCCATCGGGCAGGAGGCGAGCGAAGGGAAGTCCAACGGTCGGGCTGTTGGTCTGTAAAGAGGTCGGTCGAACAGACGGAAGGTCAGTTGGACTGTTGGACGGTCGGAAGATTTGACAGACCGTCGAAAGGTCCGTCAGACTGCCGTAAGGACAATCGGAAGGACAATCTGACAATTAGGTAATGGACGATCCGTCGGAAGATGCGACGATTGAATCGGTTAGTCGGACGGACGGGAAGTTTTGTACTTTCACGTTGACGGTGTCGCGTTCAAAACTTTACAGGTTGTTGATCTACCACCGTGTGCTGAAAATCTATAATGAATCATTTGGATTAAATAATTCAATTTCAAAATTCAGACTTTTCTTTAGCTCGTTCCTTTCACTGAAAAATGGTTGATATTGCCGGCTATGCACCTGCCTCACTCTGATTCCCAGCGGCCGGGCGAAAGAGCTAGCCGCCGGGTGGAGTGCAAAGGAGGTTTAAGGTTCCAAGAGCCAAAGTTTCTTTAACATTTCTTCCTAGCGTCCCATGCTCGTCATTACAAAGCCCTTCTCGAAGTAGTCGGGCAGAAGGCACACTGTCGGTCGATCGATCTGTTCCCAGTGTCTCACATGCGAGAACTTCCTAGTTAGTGATCGGCCAGATAGATAACGGAATAGTCTGTGATGCCAAGACGAACTGGCCTTGATTTTTTTTCAATGATGGTTAATATTACATGTACATATGCACAATTTTTGCTTCTAAAACAATGGAACAATTGGAAATTACACTAAACAATTCACTAACGTCGGAATCATTTACAGTTGTCCCCTCTTGAATGGAACAACTCTTTTATGTGATCCTCATTCCACATTCTGTCTCGTTTTTTGTTTACCAGATGGCAGACCAAGGCAATACAATCGCAATTTTCAGGTGCCTAAACTGCGGTGGAAGTTGTGTACTTGATGCTTTCTGAGTAACTTTCACTTTGTTTGGGTAGCTGAAACTTCGCATATGAATATGTCACAGCAACCATCACCGAAAGAAGATCAAGGCAGTTTGTGACATGATACGATAAACCCTGGTGAGGTGCTTATGATGCAAAGAAAGTTGCTGACCTCACTGACCCCATTTCTCCTTCACTATTTAATAGGTATCATTTCAACTTGCTTTTAAAATTCCAGAAAAAATTAAAAACTCTATTTGTGAAATGTTCTAATAGAAAATTTCTTGATAAACGCGATTGTATTCATTTCAATGAAACTTGTAATGAGTTTGTTACAGTTAGGTATTTGAGAGTTCTTGGCTTATATTTCTAATATTTTCGAGAATCTCCCATTCCAGTAATAACCTTTTTGTTTGTAATTCGTCTAATCTGAAAATATTTTGAAGGAAGGTTGGGGAATGCAATTTAAAACATTTTAGGCATCAAATGCTGCTTCTCAAGTAACAGGCATTCCGAGATGATCATTACCAATGATGTTGCATTTAATTTTTTCTGGACAATCACATTCTACAACATACATTTATTAATAAAGTTGTTCTTGCTATCTAGCCATTACCTCTTTGTAATCAACTTTAATAAATTTAATACCATCTAAGAAGTAAAGACTGAGGATGTTAGAGAAGAGTAAGCTTGGAACAGACACATCATTGAATTAGAGGCAGAACAGGTAACGGACTGACCTCTCTTTAATAATTAACAGTTCCTGTGAGGCTTGCTTCTGTGTCCCTCGTCTAAGCCACAGGCCGTCGGCAGGTTGGCCTGTGCACTGGCGGCGTAGGCAGGGGTAGCAGGGCGGGGCGAAGGCGGGGAGGGGGCGGGGGCGGGGGCGATGACTGATGGTGGCGGAGGCGGGACGCGCCGTGAACGTGGATGGGAGAGAAGGCGGAAGAGGACGAGGAAGAAGAGGAGTAGGCTTTGGGGCAAGTGCGGAGCGGCAAAATGAGACGAGTAAAGTGTAGCACTGGAGATAGGTGAAGAGAGAATGGTGGTGGGAAACGGGCATGACTGGAAGTGAGTGGGTCAGGAAATCAATGTGCGACGAAATGGGTCATGGGGTGAAAGCGCGAGAGAGGTGGGTGGAGCAGGGAATGGGTGGTGTGTGGGAGAGTGGTCAGGGGTGCTTGGAAGAGCCCGGAGGGAGGGTTGGTGAGCGCAGGAGAGCGGGGGGTTGGGGAAGTGCGTGTAACGTGCCGGGTACGGCCTGGAAAGGGGCGAGAGGGGTGAGAGGGGCGCAGGGGGGGCCAACGCGCCGTGACGCATCAATGGGCGCTCGCCCACCCGAGCGGAGCGCCGCGCCGCAGAGCCGTGAATGGGTTTTGGAGCGTGGGGCCGGAGGGGTGGGGCGGGAACCGGGCAGGGCTGGGCGCGCGGCGGGCAGTGGCGCTGGGCGGTGGGCGGGGGGTGGGGAACGAAGGACGGGGGGGGAGCGTGGCGCGCGGCGCAGGGCGGGGCAGTATGGTGCGGGGCGGGGTGATGCGGGGCACGGGGTGCGAGGCGGGGCGCGGTGTGCGGGGCGCGGTGTGCGAGGCAGGCCGGGGCGGGGCGGGGCGGGGCGAGGCGGGGTGCGGGCGGGGAGGGGAGGGGCGGGGAAGGGGAGCGGGTCGGGGAGAGGCGAGGAGGGGCGGAGATGGGAGCGGGGCGGGGCGGGAAGGGGAGCTGGGCGGGGCGGGGAGGAGAGCGGGGCGGGGAGGGGCGCGGGGCGGGGAGGGGCGGGGCGCGGCGTGGGGTCCGGTGGGTACTGGTGCGGGGGGAGGGCGGCGTGGGGGCTGGCGAGGGCCTGCGGGCAACTGATCCACCTCCGCAACCGCCCGCCAACCTCGCCTAAGTCTCTCTTGCTGCGCGCTCAAGATCAACCTGCCGCGATTCCTTCTCCGCCTCTTCGCTTCCCGCTTCTCCTTGCTCGAGTATTCGCCCATTTGCCCTCGCTCCGCGCCCAGTCCTCTGTTTATTGCAAACCTATAACATCAAGGAAGCACGGTGGTACCTTGAGGCGCGAAAAACGATGTAAAATATGTACATCGCTTATTTAGTTACCCAACCGATGTTCAATTAGACGTCTTCTTGATGATAAAATTCAATGGTTTTAAAAATTTAAAATGAACTATATTTCAGAACATTAAAAAATTCATGTAACGCCTTTGTAAAAGAATTCAATTCACTTAGCACTTTCTGGCCTTCGCTATCGCTCTTACCTTTTTGGCATTTCAATATTAATCCTCACGCAGTGTTGACTTTCTCACAATTACTTGGTCCAATCCACTGATTGCAACATGTTTTACGTTTCGTTTCGCTTCCCTTTGATTTTAGAAACAGTGAGAACTCTGACGTAAGTTTTCATTAATAAATATTTTATCAGCTTTTCCATCAGAATCCTCAATTTCAAATGCATCTACTACAGCTTCATTCACTTACATTATTAGTACTCTAAGAAATAAGTGATAACGTTCACTCACCACGTAAGTCTAGTCACGAACACATTTAGCTCAACATATCAGTGAGTCCATATTATCAACAGAATCGAATACCCTTACGTTACAAAAGGAACAAGAAAAACATCATGCTGCATATTGGCAGTTCTCAATGACATTGTTATCACTCTACTGTTAAATGTACTATACAAAAAACGCACAATGCTGGCGAGTCCCGTAGCAGCGACACCGTGCGGTGACAATAGAATCAAACTTGGTTTCGAGGAATTTCGGGCGAAGTGTGGCGGGTGACCCTGTTGCCGGGGCCGGTCCATTGTGGGGCGAGGAGCTGATCTGCAGTGGCGCCGCCCACCCGCGCATAACGGAGGCGGAGGCGGAGGCGGAGGCGGTGGCGGCGGCGGCCGACGCGGCGGCGGAGGCGGAGGAGGAGGCGGTGACGGAGGCGGAGGCGGTGACGGAAGTGGAGGCGGTGGCGGTGGCGGTGACGGAAGCGGAGGCGGAGGCGGTGGCGGAAGTGGAGGCGGAGGCGGACGCGGAGGCGGAGGCGGTGGCGGAGGCGGAGGCGGAGACGGCGGAGGAGGCGGAGGAGGAAGAGGAAGAGGAGGTGGCGGCGGAGGCGGAGGCGGACGCGGCGGCGGAGGCGGACGCGGCGGCGGCGGAGGCGGAGGCGGCGGCGGAGGCGGCGGCGGAGGAGGCGGAGGCGGCGGCGGAGGAGGAGGCGGCGGAGGCGGAGGCGGAGGAGGAGGCGGTGGCGGCGGTGGCGGAGGAGGCGGAGGAGGCGGAGGAGGCGGAGGAGGCGGAGGAGGCGGAGGAGGCGGAGGAGGCGGAGGAGGCGGAGGAGGCGGAGGCGGAGGCGGAGGCGGAGGCGGAGGCGGAGGCGGAGGGCCTCCATAGGCGGGCGGCGCCGGCGCTGGCCACGTCCGCAACAATGGCCGGGCGGGTGTGCCTCCGGCGTTGGCACACTGGCATCGTAACCTCTGCAAGCGGAGGGCACTGGTCAATGGACCCCTTTCCCTCGGCGAGAGCGCCAACGCGATCGGCTTGCAACGCCATGAGAGGTCCACGGGTATTATGAATATGTAAAGTATAAAATACTTCAATGCTGCACTCAAATTTTTATTTTTATTTACTTCCTTAATCCGTTTGATTTTGTTTACATCCTTGTCCCTTTTTATTTCATTTACATCCTTATTCCTTGCTATTTTTTTACCTCCTTGTTCCTTTTTATTTCACTTACATCATTGTTCCTTTATATTTCATATACATCCTTGTTCCTTTATATTTCATTTACATTCTTGTTCCTTTATTTTTAAATTCTAATGACCCGCAGCAGCAAAATACGCAGCTGAACATAACCACACAAAATCGTTTTCCAAAAGGTAGCATGTTCCCTGCTCCAGAACAACAAATAAAATACCTTCCTCAACACTGCAAGGAATTTAATATTTCAACAAAAACGAACTTCTTCACGAATAGTTCAATATCTGAATATGTATCAAAGGATATGATACGCGGTACATCAGTTCTTTACATTCAAGAACATCAAAAATAAATCAGGATTCATTGGATAAATCAAACATTACAAAAAAATGATGATTCCAGTCAATTTAACTATATATTTGTAGCAGATGTTTCGACCTAAATTGTAAGATCCTCTTCAGTGTCTGAAAGGTCAACATCAACCAATCAGTTACAATCATTACATAAAATATTATACAAGTATTAATATCATAAAACAAACAGTGAGGGAAGGACGTGGTGCCTGTAAATTTCTGATGTTATGTTGCATCTTCATATAAAGGTATAATGAAAGACCATCATGAACTATGGTGGTCTAAAGGACCATGTTAGATAGACATTGAGGAATGCAATCGATTTGACGTGGAGGGTTCTCTTCCAATTAATATTAATAGTTTTAGGTATCGTAAGATGTTGTTCGTAATGATCTAGTCAAGACCCTGTATGTAGGTGGTGCCAACTTCGGTAAAGTGAAACAGCAAAGGTCTTAATGCACCAGAGGATAAAGTGGAGGGTGAGCTTCGAAATAAACAGGAAGCAAATTGAAAATTTTCAATGAGCCAAAGAAACCATGGGTTAACTCTGCATGTGAACCTAATTGTCAGAAGGGAGAGGGAAATTGTGATGAACCAAAGAAACTTCGAACCAAACTTTGTTGATGAACCAACACAAACTTTCAGATTACATTGCAGTGGTGAATTACGTAATGAACTGATGATACAATAGAAACTGTTTTAGTGATTCATTGTGAATTAATGAATCATCCACCAGTAAACAACACGAAAACTAAACTAAATGCATAACAATTACAAAAATGACGTAAATGTCCAGAAAAATGACCTAAGAATTGAAAAATTGCAAAAAATGACAAAAAATTACCCAATAATACATTTCTATCCCTGCATGTTGTGATAAACATTCATTTCCAATTAGCTATATCTAGAATGCACCAATAAAAAGATGACATGTCAATAGAATCCGAGCCCTGCATATAAGAAAACAAAAGTTTAAGTAAACAAAAGTTTTTAAGCAACTAAACTACGTTTTAGATGACTTACGGCACTTACAGAGGTGATCAAAAGCTCATTCGACAAGATAAATCGATTGGCGAAATTCGTAGCCAGTTCCCTCTAAGATATTCGGAAAAAATCTAGAGAAACACATGCTTTGGATTTTTCAAAGCATCTCGCGCATACTGGTAAAACGCTGCGATTTTTTTCTCTCTTTCCGGCAGTTACATAAATCGTTAGGGCGTGATGCCATCAGATTGGCGTTAATTAAACATAATTCTGTGTACTTATTTATGTAACTTACATGATACTTTTTCGTGTCACTTTCTAGAAAATGGACGAGCCCGGCAACTATAATATGTTAAAAACGTATTTTATTATGAACTTGCAAAGTCCCCACAAAACATTTTAACATGAAAAAACCCGTCGGAGGCACCGTGCTAAGCTGAAATGTCTTAATTGGTATGCGTCTGTAATTTTAGCCATTCTTTGTTCAAGAAACGATGTTCCACCATTATGTAAAAGTATAGATGGTAAAATGGTAAAAATCTCTAAGCCAGAAAGCTCATTCAGGGAAATAAATTGCCTTGAAGATATATGAATACATACAATAAGGTATATTTTTTATGATTATGTAACTATGATTTTAGATTATTTGGCAGAATTTTCATTTTGATGCTCAAAATGTCCACTACCCGATCATTTTGTACCGAAAGAGTAACTTGCATATGAAAAAACTGACTCACTCACGCACTAGGCTCGTAACCAAAATAACAGATAATTACCCTACCTTATTAACTACGAATAAATCACTATGAAACATGACCACCTCTGATGTATGTATGGCTGACATTGGTGAAAACAAGATTGCTCAGCATTATTTCGAGGAGAAAACAGACGTGATAATACTACTAAAAATATGTTGAAAACATTGAAAACTTTATCTCAAAATTATTAGTTTTTAAACTGCATGTAATGTAGCTGGAAAGTGGAAACATTCACATGGGAATAGAGCAAAACCACCAAAAGTGAATTTTCGTATTCCCAGTAAATTTGCATGTATACGGTTTACATCATTGCATGAAATACATAAAAATATTCGAACTACAAGAGTAATCTCGGCATTTTATATCTATTATTATATTATTTTCCAGTGTGAACTTTTCAATATTTATTAATGTGGGTATGTTTTTAATTCGATTAAAGCAATGGATCATATCATTTTTGGATACAAATTTTACACATTTCAACTACTCCATTCAAATGAATGAAAATATTATACATTTCACTGTAGAGTTGCTGAATACATAACATGACTTTACATAACTTTAAATGTTTCAAATGTCCATATCTAAGATCTTTGAGAAAGGTTGCCATTAATTATCATTCACGTGGATCATGTTATATCTTGGAAAAGGAAACAAACCGGCCTTCCGCAGTCGACAATGTCTGACTACATTCCGAAAACTGACGAGTATGGAGGTCAGCGGAGACACCGCCACCGCAGGCTCGAAATCCTTCTGCTCCAGTGTGTCCCCGCCCAATATCCCGTGAAGGGCGTCATGGAAGCCTATCGCGGGGAGCAGGCCACTCGCGCGCTCGCCCTGCGTTTGCCCCACATACGAGCGCCGGAAGCCTTCCTCGCCACGCCCCTCCACCCCCGCCACCCCTTCCGACACCACAATGCCACGCCCTGTTCTCAGCCTCACCCCCTTCGCTCGAAGTTCGCCCCGTCCCGCGCTGCCTCCCTCCGTTCACCCGCCCCGTGCTGTCCCGCTCCGCCCCTCGTCGCTCTGATCCATTCTTTCCGACACCACGCAGTCCTCCTCTACCTTGTTTCCCATTCCCATTTTCGCTCTGTTCAGCGCCGCCCCTTTGCGCCGCTCTCCAGGCTTTTCCACCCACATCACGTCCCCAGCCCCATTTCCTTGAACAACAACAGCTCTTCTTCACCCCTTTTCTCCTGTCCATTTCGATCCGTCCTGTCCCGCCTCTCTATGTTCACTCTCCATGCTCCTCGCACCGGGACCGGTAGCTCAGTGCATCAACTGATGTCACTGCAGCGCCTCGGACCGGGAGGTCCTGTGTTCGAGTTCTGACGCTGGCAGGATTTTCGACTCTTGCTTTTCAGCTAGGTCGAATTCAGTCGCTGTCTGGAGGAGAATTCTAGCGGCCGGCTGCTCTCATCGGTAGTTATCCGTGGTTTCTCCGATAAACACCAGCCGAATGCCGGAGCAGTACCCTACCGAACGAGCCACGAACCGCACGCGATCTTTCCATCCTCCTCCTTGTCCTCTCCTCTCCCCTTACACGCACACTTACACTAACATGCACTACACTACCACATATTCAGGGAGACCGATCGTGAAGCTTAGACCTTGTCCCGGCTGGGGCGGTGCCCTGCTGGTGGGAGAGTCCTGGTTAGGGGGAAACCCCACTAGCCGACGGTAGGTCGGCGCCGGATCTCGCTATCCAGCGGGGGAAGATCACCGTCATCTCCCGAGAAAAAAACATGCACTACACTAACGGGAATAATGACCGAAGCAGTTGACGCGCCTGGAAACACGAAAATAATCAATCAATCAATCCATGCTCCTCGCCTTTCCACTCACACCATCTGGCTCGGCCCCGCCCCGTTTCTACCAACAACACGCAGCTCCTCTTCACCCTGTTTCCCCTGGCTATTTGTGTTCCGCCTTGCTAGCCCTTCTCCGTTCCCACTCCCCGCTCCACGCGTGCCCACCCACACTATCCTGCCCCTTCCCATTTCCTTCAACAATCCGCAACTCCTCTTCCCCCGTTTCTCCTGTCCACTTTCGTTCCATTCGGTGTAGCTCTTTTCTCCTCTCTCCATCTTTCCCAACTTCACGCGCTCTGCCCTACACCTCTGTTCCGCCCAGTTCTTCCCCTGCGCGCCCGTCTCGCCCCGCCTGTGCCATACCTTCCGCCTCGGCTTCCGCAGCCATCCATTGTCTCCGTGAACCCCGCCTGCTCTTCTCTCCTTCCCTTTGGATACTATGCTGCCCGTTTTCTACTCCGGCACCTTGTCCGACAGATAGAAATCCGTCCTGCCCGAATTGTCATGCAATCCACTCTACCTCTCCCCATCTTGCGATTACACTTCCCGCTCTCTCCGCCCCTTTCTGCGCTCTTCGCTGACTCCCCGCTCTTCCTCACCCAGCCTCCTAAACCGTCACATCCATTACAATCATTCCTTCGAAATTTCATCATACTTTCCTCTTTCTTCCCCATCTCACCTCCAGTTCCACCCACCCTTTCCCATTTCACCTCCCATACCTTCTCTTACTTTATCATCCCGTTCTCTTCAGCCCCTTGTTATCCAGACTCACACTCCTCTCTCTCTCTCTTTCCTTCAAGTGCTTTGGCCCCGCCCCTCCCCTCAGTCGCTACGGTGGAGGGAAGGTTTCGAGGTGGTGGTCGGTCATATCCGGCGCGAGAGAGGCGCGCGAATGTGCAACCGAGGGAGCGAAGAACACGAGACGTGGGAGGTGGAGCGTGGCGGGGAAAAGGTCACTGGAGCGGGGGAGGGGGTCGAGATCGAAAGAAGGCTACTGGAATTAGGGGGAAGAGGAGGCCAGAATTAGGTGAAGAATGGATAATACACTACATGATTATAAATGAAAGAAGGGTGAGTGCAAATGACAGTAAAACAAGGCGACTTGAGATCATTGTAAAACAAATACAAACTTGCAGGTAAGCATTGCGTGAGAAAAGGGTTGTGTGGTCTCGAACATTGTAAGGGGTCTAATCAGGGAAAGGCGACCTCTTCGAGTGAAAAAAGTTAAAGATAAGAAGTTAAGTGGTCTTGTGGGGTACGAGGTCAAAGTGAGTCAAGGTAGGACCCAATCAAGGTGGAGAGTTGGGGAAAGTTCAGATGAGGTTGAGCTAGACACGAGGAGGGAAGATAAATCAATCAGAAGAGATTACAGTGCTCGTGACATCTGCATAAAAAAAACTGGTGCAGCTTAAATTGCAGTTTAAAGAAATTTATCTTCAAACGTTGTTTAAATATTGACAATATTTTACCAGACAATATAATATGAACATGTAGATCAGAATTAGAATGCTAAGAGTATACCACGACTATTCACGAATTAAGTAATTGTGTTCAACTATATATTCACAGATATTGACGAAATTAATAATTTTTAGAAGTTTATAATTATATTGAACAATGATCCTTCTTCCGAATTGAATGTCTGCATTCTTCCTTGGGGGATAGAGTACAACAATGCCAAGAACATCATTGAAGGTAAAATTAAGCAGCAATAATGATGGGAGGGGCGGGAATCTCCGCAGATCTAGCACAGTAGTCGTCACGAATATAACCTACATGAAAAAGAAGCATAACATACCTAAAATGGAATGGAAAAGCTCAACACGGCTGTATAGACGAAATTATGCGGAAAATTAAACTGGAGAACAAAACATAATTTCTGAAATTGCCGGTAATATTGTAATGAATGTGGAAAGTTTCTGAGATCCTGAAGATTTGTGTTTTAATTTTTAATTATTTTTACAATTTGCATGTTCTTCCTAGGCGAAGATAGGACTTACTCAATTAGAAGTTGCGTGAAACACCCTTAATCTATGCTAATTCTTATGAATTATTGACAAAAAACTTTTTTATGTAGCCTGATGACTACTGTTACATTTGTAATAAATACATTCTTAAACTGACAGGAAGAACGTCACTGACTTTGTCAAGCAAGCGTATTGTTTGCACACTTCGGGTTTCACACTCCTGAATGTGAAGTCTTGAAGTCTATCCTGCAAAGCAGGATAATTTCATTTAGCAACAAGGGGAGAGGTTCCATAAGGTCATACAAGATCTGGAGAAAAGGTATTAAAGGTAGGTATAAAAGAAACAAATTTCTAGAACAATAATTCTAAAAGGACACAGCCTGTAGTTTCAGTGCTCGCCTTATATTCATTTCGTAATGATTTGGTAGTTCTTGACATATTTTAATAGCATCTTTTTTCATGTTACTTTTTGGCGGTTTACTTACGTTTTCCTATATAATATGCATTATTTTAAAAAATTGTGTCAATCCAAAAACACATTTGGATTCAGAATCAAAGTTGCCGTACAACCACCAATATGTAATTGGAAACAAAAATATTGTTCCCCAGTTTTACCATTACCCTAAACCACAAGACCTACTCCCCTTTCCGACCCAGGGAAGTGTCAAGTTTTCAATATTGCCATACAAGTTTCTTGCAATCTTCGGGCAAATATATAAAGTCATTTAGAGGGTGTAGACATTCCGGAGCTCAAGGAAAGTGCCCTGATCACAAGCAGGTTTTATGAATTTTGACGATAAATAGATAAAAACTGAATGTCTAGATACGCTCGAGGGGGAAATACGTAGCGGCGCAATGTGGCGAGTCAAGGGTCGACGCGCACAGAGGCGAGACGCAGCGGCCGGGCGTCGGGGACGAATGCCGTGCGCGGAGGAAACAGGTGCGGCGCAGGGAAGGTGAGGTCACCGCAGGGTCGTGCGGGGGCGGGGCCCGTGTGAGGGGCGGGGAGGGGAGGGGAGGGGCGGGGAGGGGAGGGGAGGGGCGGGGAGGGGAGGGGAGGGGCGGGTCGCGACGCGCGAGGGTGGTGGTCCTCGCAATATCGGGCCCGCGCGCGCCGCCCCGATATCGCCGCGGCCCCGTGAATATAAATTTGATCATTATCACCTGCGGGCCGTGGCCCCGGCGAAGTTGTTCCCGCTCGGCTCGGCCCTTCCGGCGCCTCCGCCCACACATAGCCGTCTCCGCCGCCACCGACGCCGCCGCGCCGGCCTCGCTTTGCCACGCACCGCTCCGCTTCGACCCGCCACGCCACGTTCCCGACCTCGCCACGTTCCTCAACCCGATACGTTCCCCACTCCCGCCATGTTCTGTACCCCGCTACTCTCCCCTACCCACCACGTTCCCCACTCCCGCCACGATCCCCACCCCGCCACGTACCCCACACACGCCACGATCTCCACCTCGCCACGTTCCCCCCTCTTGCAACGATCCCCACTCGCGCCACGTTCCCCCTCTCGCCACGATTCCCGCCTCGCCGCGTTCTCCGCCTCGCCACGTTGTCCACCCCGCCGCGTTCTCTACCCCGCCTAGCTTCCATCCCCACCACGATATCGACACCGCCACGTTCCCTACCCCGATACGTTCCCCACTCCCGCCATGATCCCCACCCCGCCACGTACCCCATTCTCGCCGTGATCCCCACCCCGACACGTTCTCCACCTCGACACGTTCTTCACCCCGCCAAGCCCCCGACCTCGCTAAGATATCCACACCGCCACTACCTCACCCCGCCACGTTCTCCACCCCGCCACGTTCTCCACCCCGCCATGTTCCCCACCCCAATGCGTCCTTCACCCCGATACGTTTCCCACTCTAGCCATCATCTCCTCCCCACCACGTTCCCCCATCCCGCCACGATTCCCACCCCGATACGTTCCACATCCCCGCCACGTTCCCCCCTCCGCCACGATAACCGTTAGGGTCGCGGCGCTCTTCTTAGCCGCCGTGTCCGACCTCTTCCCTGCCCTCGCGCTCCGGTCCAGTCCGCTCCTGGCGCCTCTCACGCTTCGTCCCCGCTCTGTCCCCTACTCTACCCTCCCTCCGATCCTTTTACTACTCTCGTTACGCCCCCTTCTCGACCCTCGCTCCGCCCCTTCCTCTATCCTCGCTCCGTCCTTTGCTCTACTCTCGCGCCCTGTTCTCTCCTCGCTCCCTGTTCTACCCTTCCTCTGTTCCGTGATATCTCCTTTATATTCCCCCTATGTCCCCTGTTCTATCCCCCCATTCTCCATCCGTTCCCTGTTCTATCCTCCCTTCGTACCCAGCCCTACCCTCTCTCCGTCCCGTGATCTATCTCCATTATATTCTCCCTCTGTTCTCTGTTCTATTCTTCCATCCGTTCCCTGTTCTATCCTCCCTCCGTTCCCTGTTCTACCCTTCCTCTGTTCCGTAATCTATCTCCTTTATATTCTCCCTCTGTTCCCTGTTCTATTCTTCCATCCGTGCCCTGTTCTATCCTCCCTCCGTGCCCTGTTCTATCCTCCCTCCGTGCCCTGTTCTATCCTCCCTCCGTGCCCTGTTCTATCCTCCCTCCGTGCCCTGTTCTATCCTCCCTCCGTGCCCTGGCCTACCCTCCCTCCGTCCCGTGATCTATCCCCTTTATATTCTCCCTCTGTTCCCTGTTCTATTCTTCCATCCGTTCCCTGTTCTATCCTCCCTCCGTTCCCCGTTCTACCCTTCCTCTGTCCCGTGATCTATCTCCATTATATTCTCCCTCTGTCCCCTGTTCTATTCTCTATCCGTTCCCTGTTCTACCCTCCCTCCGTGCCCTGCTCTATCCTCCCTCCGTGCCCTGCTCTATCCTCCCTCCGTCCCGTGATCTATCTCCATTATATTCTCCCTCTGTCCCCTGTTCCATCCTCCATCCGTTCCCTGTTCTATCCTCCCTCTGTGCCGTGCTCTATCCTCCCTCCGTCCCCTGCTTTATCCTCCCTCCGTGCCCTGCTCTGTCCTCCCGCCGTCCCTTCGTCTCCGCCTCCACCCCAGGTCTTCCACCCGTCCAGGCCGTCCCTTCCCTCCCCCGTCCACTCCGCCCCGCGCCGCCCGGTGGAGACCCCGACCAGCGCATCCGCAGCTCTCACGCGGCTCCACTCGGACTCTCGATGGCCCTGAATTAATTGGAGCACGCACCGTAGGTCGGAGATCCCAAATTGTCTTCAAGGCTGCTGCTCGGAGACGCGGCATGGCTGGCGCTGCATGCGCGCTTTGGCTGTCAACGCATTTAAATTGGATGATGTAATTTAGGGAGTCTCCCAAACAACACAGGAGTCAGAAACGTCGCTTTACAGATCGGCGTGTCTATGAGATAAATTGTGTTTCAGGAACTGTTCGTACATCGTCAAAAGTGGCCAACACGATTTGTGTTAACATGTAAAAACATACTGAAGAGAGATTTTGTCGTAGCATTTTAATATTTTTTGACGAAATATCATAGGGAATCGGGAAAACATTAACGGACAGAAAAATTCTAATTTTGCGTTTCTAAAAGAGATGAACGTGTCAAGGGTTCATCGTTGTAAATTTCTCACTTCCCGTATATGAATTACTCTGGTTGTGCTGAACGTATATTTCCGAACCAAAAATATTTTCGCAATATCCGGAAACGCATCATGGAATGTTTAATATGCAACAATTTAATAAAACTCTTTACCAACGGTTGTTAAAAAATAACGTAAAAATGAGAACAATATACTCGTTTTCATTTTATCACATAAAAGTATGGCACAAATAGAATTAGTAAATTTTATAAAATTTTGTTCTACATGGAGTGCGTAAACACACGTCCTTTTTTAATATGCATAATGTATTTACAGTACTACGAGTAGAGAATTATAATCATTCAGTTTTTCAGATTTGCAGAATATTTAAATTACATTTTCAATATTGCATAGCATTACTGAAAAGTACAATTTTAAAACGAATGTTATATGCGGATATAACTTGAAAATATACTGAATCATACCTTGGTTGTGACAGCGAAAAATATGAACGGGCAGTTATAAATACATAATCCGACATTACATTACTGAATTTCAAACAAACGAAAACAAAAAAACCTTTCTCTATAAAATGCTCTCATACTTCACTAATATAGTAGTAGTAGAATTTCTGTACCATAAATTTAATTAAAAACTATTCATGAAGCGACTTTCATATAATGTCCGGATATTGCGAATCCGGACATTATATGAAAGGCGTTTCTAAAAGAGATGAACGTGTCAAGGGTTCATCGTTGTAAATTTCTCACTTCCCGTATATGAATTACTCTGGTTGTTACAGTACACTCTGTTCGTTACAGTAACAGTAACAGAATACAAGTGAAGATATTCAAAGCGCAAAACTTTTCGAGGATGTCTTTGTTAGCGTGAACACATTTTTGCAAGAAACTAGTTAACGACAACAGTTATTCCTTTCCACGGACTCTCGGTAATATGTGCAACATGGTCGTCAAAATTAAAATAATTCTATCAAACTCGGTGTATCGATTATTACATTTGATGTTAATATCACGGTACTACTGTAACAAATGACATGTTCTATGAAGATACTTGTTCTTTACTTTACGACAAGAAACGTCGAATTTAATCCTTTTCTCGGTCTGAATGAAATCGATTTAGGATAGAATTATATGAATTCAAACCCTTCAATTTCAGTTTGGGGAGTATTTATACTTGAAAACAACTCAAGGAATAATTATATTCCATGAAATTGGCATTTTACTTGAAAACAAAGTATACTATTTTTCATAAATCAGCCATCGGATTATCGGATCATCTGGTTAGAAATATTAGGACTTATTTTGAAGCACAGGGCAACTTTTTGAATGAATTATCGATGCTTTAAGATAAAATAATGAATGTTCTAATTAATAATGTGAAATGTGAGTCTAACACGATAAAACTAAAATCAAGAAAATAAATTATCCTGTAAATAGGAAGAAAGAGCTATAAATTTGGAGGAGAAGGCACTTCTTCATTCTACACTTGCATCATGAGATAACGCTTGAAACGCTAAATCTTCAGCCTTTCAAACATTGACAGGATGAGAGACCTCAGAAACAGCCCAATGTTATAGACAGTACGTTTCTTCAGTCACAGTTTTCGACATGCCATTTCTCGACAATTCATACGCATATGATGTTAAATATCTTCAATGACTGAAGCGGTTTTATCGGACAGCTCATTTATCTATTTGCAACTTGTTGGAAAACTTCGCCTGAAACACTCACTAGACGCCATTTTATTTTGTCTAAGGGTTCATAAATTTTGATCTGTCGCTCCTGAAATGTTCGAGGCCTAATTGTAACGAACCGCTCCTGCTGAAGGTAGAGCATTCCGCCCCTCTGGCATCTGTATTCAGAGAGTAGCGCTTTCCTTCGAGCCGCAGATACCGCCGTTTTAAACCAGCTGTCAAGAGAGTTTGTTTGTTTGTTTGATTACCGATTCCGGGCGGGTCAACAGCTAAGGTCATTAGCCCCGTTATTGTAGTGTATGTTTTGTTATTGCGGGAGATGGCGGTGATCTTTCTCCTGTGGATGGCGAGATTCGGCGCCGACCTACTATAGCGGTGTAGCCTAGCGGTGTTACCCCTACCAGGTATCTCCCATCAGTGGGACACCACCTAATCCGGGACAAACATCAAGCTCCCGACTGTGGTAGGATAGTACTACTCGCGCAACTTTTCTTGAACGATGGATGGAAGAAATGTGGGCGGAGTGGGGGTATTAGTTACAAAGTCGGCCACTGGAGTATTTACAATAATGCTAACTTCTGGAAAATCGAAGTCAAACCAGCTACGTGGGCGGTCAGGTCATTCCGCTAGGTATGCAACAACAGGGACAGTAGATGGAAGTTTTAGGAGCCTCCCTTGAAGGACCTGAACCTGTCTCAGCCATTTCTTTAGATAATGGTAATAAAGCTGAACAGAAGTTCTCGACTATAAAAGCAACTAACTTCTGTTTCGCGCCAACAAAATTTTAATGCTTGGAATGTTGTCATCAGTGCTCGTTGCGAGCTTTTCCCTTCAACTGTTTGTTTCTCAATGGAGGGGGAAGGAAGGTCATCGTTCAAGAAAAGTTGCGCGAGTAGTACACATCAGTGTGCGTAATTAAGGGGTGAGAATAGAACAAGGGAGAGGAAGGAATGATCGCGCGCTGACCGTCGCCCGTTTGTTCTGTCATTCGCCTAGTGTTGGTCGGAGAAACCTCGAAAACTACCAAACAGTACAGCCAGACTCGTGAATTATCATTCAGTTAGCGAGCGAATTCGACCTAGCTATCAAGCTAGTGACGAAAATGCTGCGACCGTCGGGTTTCGAACACTTAGTTCTCCCGGTCATAAGCACAGACAGTGACATTAGTTTGTGCTCTGAGCCACCTAAGCAGGTAGTAAGAGTTCGAACTATGCAGAATTGCGAGTGCTGGAAACCACGAATCAACGCAAACCAAGAATCAACACAAAACCAATATGAATATCATTGAAAATCTCCATAATGTCTTACCGGGAGCGGTAGCTCAGTGCATCAACTGATGTCACTGCAGCGCCTCTGACCGGGAGGTCCTAGGTTCCAGTCTTCATGGCGGCAGGATGGAGGAAAATTCTAGCGGCCGGCTGCTCTGATCGGTAGTTTTCCGTGGTTTCTCCGATCAACACCAGGCGAATGCCGGAGCAGTACCCTAACAAACGGGCCACGGACCGCACGCGATCTTTCCTTCCTCTTCCTTGTCCTATCCTCACCCCTTATACACACACACTAACATGCACTACACTACCACACATGTCGGGAGCTTAGGGCTTGTCCCGGCTGGGACGGTGTCCCACCGCTGGTGGGAGAGTCCTGGTTAGGGGGAAACCCTACTAGCCGACGGAAGGTCGGCGCCGGATCTCGCCATCCAGCGGGGGAAGAGCACCGCCATCTACCGAGAAAAAAACATGCACTACACTAACGGGACTAACGACCAAAGCAGTTGACGCGTCCGGAAACACGAAAAAATAAAAAAAAATCAATCAATCCATAATGTCTTCAATTGTTTTCATTTCTCTTTATCCTCTGAATGCTGCCTGATTGGGTGATCGGGAGAGACGAAATTAACTTGCGGCTTCTATCTGTGCCTAGGGCTCCACCTCGGCCGTGCCCCAGCCCTTGCCCTTGCCGTGACTGTCCGTCGCTTTCCGCCACGCGGGCGGCGGCTGGAGCCTGGCACGTCCTGGCCGTCGGCCTCCGCCAGCGGTAACTCGATTGGCGCGCGCCAGGCGGTCGTCCGCGTGCCGGCAACAAGTGCACCCCTCCCCCGCCATCGTCATCCTCATCCTCATCCCCATTCCTTCCGCCGGCGTTCTATCTAGGGGTTCTCCTTGACACCACACTAACTTGGAAGCGTACATTTTAAATAAATGTAATAAGGCACAGGCCGCACGTTTTAAATTGTATCCTTTAATAAACAAAAAGTCAAATCTTAAAACAAATCTCTTCCTATTACTTTACAAAAATACCATTTGTCCCATAATTATCTCTGCGTGTCCGGTCGGGGGAGGAGCTGCTTCGGTAACGGAAAATTAAACGCTACAAACATTCCAAAATAAAATCCTTCGCATTGCCATCAAAACGCCTTGGTCCGTGTCAAACAAGCAACTCTACAGAGAGTTTGTTCTTCATATGATTGATCATTATATTAGTCACCAATCAAATATATTTTTTTCTTAATCATCCTCCCCTGCAACTTCTATATTTAACCTAGGAAAAACCTATGACGAACTCCGAGGAATCAAATCTAGATTTCCAAAAGATAAATTTAAACTGACCTAAAGAGAAACGCATGATTTCTCAAACTTACTTTCTGTAACGTTTTTTCTTCCCGTAATTACAACATACACCCCTATTTTCATCGCATATAATAACTATTGATTATTGAGGTCTCCAGTGGGAGTATCCTCGCTGCCCTGTTCGTAACTAAGTACTACGCGTGCTAAGTTGGAGTTCTATTCACTTTTATAAAGCGCTTGCCTCGCTGTATGAGAAAATGTAAAATTAAAAAAAAATTAAAAAATCGTGTTCCCCACTCTCGCTTATCTCCCCTCACTCCTCACTCCTCGCTCAAACTTCGCCTTCACCGTCAACCTTTTCTCCCCACCATTTTCATCCCCTTCTTCCTCCTTTCCCTCGTCGCCTCCCGCTCCTACTCGTTCGCCCTCTTTCTCACCCCTGACCACTCACATTCGTCATCTAATGTCCGTCATTTCCGCCTCCTCTGCCCCAAATATCGTGGTTTTCATTAATCTCGTCTGATATTTTCATTATTAGTTATTCAGTAAAGTTGCGGAAGTTACATTCGATAGGCACTATCGGTAGGCGCGGTTCGGTTATTAGCATTTTTCGGAGCGGTTTAACTGCCGAAGCTGTTTTCTTTAGCCTTTCGTTATTGCAGCTTTAGTAATTTTAGATCAAGAATGAAACACGAACAGAAAATATTACATACATTTTATTTGCTATTAATACTAAATCTTTCTGCTCGTGGCACTTGTATGCATGTATTTCGTTCATGGAATTGACTGTAACAACATCAACGACTTTCTATTTTTGCACCTTCCATTTCACTGGGACGTCTCAACGACTTCAATAAGGCTACATATAGTATTCCTTTTTCTCAGAATGCAATTTACGCATTCACAGAGTAAAAATATTTAACTAATGAAAGAACAACAGGCGCACGTAGCGGGAATTACATTGAAAGGAAAATCTGATAATTTCTTGCTGATGAATACCTGGGATTGGTTGAAGCTGGAATCAATTCTTTCTTAACGCTGGACACTCAGCATTTGAGTAAAATAATTTTCGAAATTTAATGTTTCAGAATCGTGGGTGATCTTTCAATCTTTCTTATTAAAAATTATTCAACAAGAAATACAAATAATAAAGTGGTTATTGATTTTATTGCTTCATCAATATTTAGTGGAAAATTTGACTGAAACATGAAAAATGAACATGAAAATGACATGAAAAATGTTTCTCAAAGAATGGGTATTCCATAATGTACGAATTATATAAAAATTATTAGTAAGGTTTTAATGACATAAAAATTACATGAACAACCTTAATTAATAATATTAATGTTTAACTTAATAAAAAAATTTAATGTTGACAATTTTGCACTCTTGCTGCTGTCTTAGTTCCGCCACTGCCTTTCATTTCCGAAAGCCATTTCGAGTAGCACAGGGTGACGTAAATGAACACAACAAAAAGTGTATTTTTCTCTGCGACGATTTCTATACTAGTGCATAATATCGATTATATATGTTATTTTTTGTAAGTAAATGTAAGAGAGAAAACCGAAGAAAATCTACCCTTTCGTTTTCATCGGTAATCTGAGGATTGTTAATGTGGCGTTCCTGTCGTTGTCAGAAATTGCTGGAGTTTGCACCCCACATTACCACTTAGCTCGACGCGACGCAACTGCCGAGAGAGGGACAAGGTCACCTGGCCCCTTCGGACGAGTGCTCTACCTCTGTTCTTCGGATGGCCCTGGCACTGCCCCGCTAACTCTACCACCAGCCGAAAGCACTCCGCGCCACTTGAATCCGCGGCGGTTGCTTCGGCCTTAGTACGGATAGTTCACGAGCTTCACCACAAGAACCGCAAAGAACGAATCGACACAGTTAAACAGCAAGTGTCAAGATGCCCTTCGTAATTATCCGTCATTACTTGTTTTAAACTGAGAGGATTTAATAATGAGCAATGATCAACAATTGTAATAAAAATATTTAGATGTTGGAAAAACGAAAAATCTCAAAACAAACTGTGGCGCAAAGTCACTTCTCTTACGTAAGTACTACATTTAGTTATGGGCTTGAGAACTTTTACCCTGCGACCATAGATCAATTGTAATGATGAGAAGCTTTCTCCGAAAAATCTCCAATCAACGACTCATTTGATTTAGTGCTATTGTTATAAATAAACCTTTGCAATATCATACACACGTACATGATCTGAAAATACAATACTATTTTTATTCTTCTTCGTCAAAATAGTGTTTTTTCTCGTTTGTTTCCAGTGACGTTCCCCTTCAGACTCCGTTCGAAGGGTCCACAATCAGTCATGAACAGATTCAGCGCTATCTACGAAAAAAAGAAACAACGGAAAACGGTTCGTGTTGCTGGCTGCCCTCTTCCATTTCTAGGGCTGGAGGTTTCTTGGGGCCCTGTGATGACCTTCGAAGGGCATCGTCTTGTCGGAAGGAAATAAGGCTGAAAGTTATCTGCACGAGCCGTTTCCGGACCGCTCGGCGCCGCGAAGTTTCTGGGTCAACTAGTCGCCTGTTGCGACGAGAAGTAGCACGAGCCCACCGGAAACAAATTGAGAAAAAATATTACTTTCCTTTGAAATAATCCAAGTGTTTTCACTACTTTTTAGTAAAAACTAAATATACGGACAAAACTAGGGAAAGTATTTTAAGGTGAGACACCTTTTCAAAATTATTGCTGTTTTCATACAAATAGTTTAGAATATGTATTTGGGGGGATGATATGAAGGAAAATAAACAATTTTCTGCACCTCTTCGTGTGATTACTACATTTCGTCACCTTTTCCCTTTTTTATGCTTCAGCACCTTTTTCTCCAATCTTTTCTGCGTTTTCATACAATTAGAATTTTTCCCTCTTCTTGAACAGCATTTTAAAATATCATTTAATTCGAAATTAACAAAATTAAATAAATATTAAAATATATTTTACGTGAACCACCAGTAATTTATATCCATAGTAATTTATAGCAACAATGGTCAATCTGCAGGACAGTAAAGTGAAATTTAAATTTCAACAGTTTTACTGCAACTCTTCAACCATTTTCCGCTGGATTTAAAGTGCTGCCCAGGCAGGCACATCAGGACATTTAAATAGGTATGGAGAAATCCACTTCTCTGTGACCTGAGGAACACGTTTACCCTTGCCATCGTGTCGCCGTCAATACTAAAAGAGCACTAGCAGCGCTTGTGGATTTGAAGGTGAAAGGAGTGGGGAGTCACGGCAAGTTGCCCGTGGAAGGACGCAGTTTGACTCGCCTGCGAAGTGTGTTCTACTACGCGATCTGCGGAAAAAATAAGTTCCGTCAGTACTAGTAATTGTTTGTCAGTTTTCTATCTACTACAGTGTTGGGTAAAGAACTATGAATTACATCTTACGGAATTTATAAAGAAGAAAAAATTATTTCAAAATAATACGTGTATTCTAGAAACTGAGTTCATGTAACTGGTTTAATCCTTAGTACAGTTGTTTCAGCAGCACTTGTTTTGCTCTGTTTTGTGTGTATTTTCAGAACCATTTCCACCCTTTTTCGACCATAATTTGCACCTCAAAATCCTTTCCCTAGGCATAACTGTATACAAATAGAAATATCAAGATACACAGCAGGAAAAACGTATTTATATAGAATTCAAGATGAACTAAATGTATTCTTTTGAGAGTATTTTTATACATAAATGTATTTGAAAATTTGATAATATCATGTAATAATTTGCACTGAAGAATATTTGTAACAGACAAATTGAAAGTTACTTTTCAAGTGTGACCCCTTCACGATCTGATCTTGTCCGCTTGTGTAAATTCTGATATATCGGTAGGATGGCGTATTATGTTCCTTTTGGGCCCGAAATATAACCATCTCTCATATGAAACTTCAAATGCACTCTTCACTAATTTTCAGTAAAATTTAACAGTAGAATTCCTATTAAATGCTTAAAATTAAATTTTCTGTCACTTAATATCCTAGAAATATTGAAGTTAATAATTTACAAACACGATTTTACTTAATATATATTTTTAAAATTGATATGTTGAATTTACTTAATACATATTCAGATTATAAATAAAAACGTTATTATATAAATTAGGATTTGGTCTGAGGCTTTCATTACCCTCAACAATTCGTTTGTGGGACGTGGTCTTTGGAATGAATACAAAGTTCATTGAAATTTTGTTACCACGAGTATTTAAACACGGCACAGGTTATTGAACAAAGTTCATAGAATACGCCCCGTGCATTTTAATTTCCGCCCGCTGTAGAAAATACGTGCCTTTAGTAACTAGTAAGCAGAAACATGGAGTGAATTTTAAACGAGCTTCCTGCGAAATATCAACAAGAAACTTTTGATAGACGCTCTAACGACATAGAAGAAATAATGGATACATAAAGAAAGTAATCTGTTTCAGCAGCGGCATACCTTTGCTGTAGAACTCCTGTTTCAGTATCACCAATTCAATGCAATGATGAAGTTCTTATCCACACAGGTCTTGCACACACGCACACTTCACCAAATAAAATAATTCACTTTTAACACTTTTTCACTCAAACGACATGTTCGGTTTACAACTCAGCGTATAATACGATGCAAAGAAAATTATCCACGCCTTTTCAGCTCACTGGCTTCCCTTAGACTGAACACGAGAATTGGTTTCGTACACTTCACGTGGATCGCTGGTGTCCAGGCAAAGTAGAAATATTTATCCCTTTTCCTGAGGGGCGCATGGTACGATCGGACAGGCCGAGAGCATAGGTCGGTCTCTCGAGAGTAGACAGAAGACAATCATGCTCCGTGTGATGTTTCCCCAGGAAGGCTACCACTGACAGACATTGGTACTTTGCTACACACGATCACTTTTTTTTATAATAAATGATCTCTGACGGTTAATAGTACTATCTTTGTATATAACACACAATAACAGATGACTGTTTTTGACAATATATAAGAAACATCAACACAAAAGAAGAACTGGATAGGAATAGGAAATTACCCCCCAGTCCTGCATCCAATACATTTAAGACGAACCAATTGAAGTTTACAGATTATAACATAAATCAGATTTCTGCAACACACAGATGCGGAAATGATGCATCCTAGGCTCTTAAAATTAGGTTTTGGTGGGAAGAGGTGAGTTCTTTGGGGACAATACTTTCTCACACGTCGCCGGATCTCACAGCGGGCGAGGAACATCGCCACCTATCTGGATATAAAGTGCACCACCCACACGGTACTAATGAACATTGCAGTTGAAGCGTCTGGAAACACGAATCAACTATAATTTTTCAATCCCTGAGTAATGTTTTTGTCTGTAAATGTTTTCATTGTAATTTTAATAATTAATACTATAGGGAATTATCGTATCAAATCTGTTAAAAAATAAAAGAGAATTTAAATATGCACTGTTAAACATTTATTTTCGGTGATTTAAGGAATAATAATATTGAATTAATTTAACATTAATATTTATAAAGATAGGAACAGATTACCTATGATTTAAGTCACAATTTTCAGATACGTTACACTCAGTGTTATAGAAACTAGAAATATTGTAATTAGAAATATCTCGTAAAAAATCAGAAACGCATAAATGACGCAGCCATTTCTGTGAAAATATTTGTAAAAGAACGGCCAACTGGTTCTGCCATCTGATAGTGATCCTACTAAATTCGACATTCGTTTTCAAATAACTATGTAAACGTGAGCTATAATGGAAGCAAAATATTAGAACTGCTGTGCTGGTATTGAGTTATATTGTACGTAAGAGAAATGTGTTTGATATTACATGAGATATGTTTGTAAAATAAACTTGAAATTACCATTTCATTAGTGAGGTTATGTTGATTTATGGCAGAAACATTCAGCGACACGTTTCAGTAATTTCGTCTGAGATTTTCTGCTATAATTTCTTTGCTGATGTTGCGGTACATCAGTGGTCTTATAGTTCATGAACAAATGAAGCAAGGTTGAATGGCTCTATTCGGCCTACAAATCATGTTTATTTGCCATTTTTCTGCCGACTTGGAACTGCAGCCGTGTATACCAGAATTCTTTGGGCGCAGTGCAATGATCTGCGTCCTAGTGAGTGTTTATTCTTGGGTTTCTGTAATCTGGCTATTGACAGCTGATCAGCTGTTACGGTTTCGTCCAATCGGGAGCTTAAACGTCGCCAGTGACGTCACCGTGATGACGTTTTAGAATAGCATAGAATATTTATTTTGCTACTTAGGAATACATGGAAAACTTCCGGTGGTAGCGTTTTCTAAGCAATTACTACAAATACACAAAACAAACATCAAGCAACATTAAAAATATTTACATGTTACTAAATACAATTTTACAAAATTAATGTATTAACCCTATTTATTTAGTCAATTTTAAAATTTTTGACATTCTGAGGGAAAGTTTAGCTCTCGATTGGATGACATCGAAATAGCTGACGAAGTGTCATCGGCCAGATTAAAACATTCGATGGGAAACCTTTCGGCAGCGGCTTCTGGGGCGCGTTCGCTACTACTCCCGAAGTCGTTCGCCAATAGGAAGCTTGTAAATTCGGTTTCTTGAGTGCAGGCACGGTCGCACTGCATCCCATGCGTTATGACGAACATCGTCGAAATTCATAGTCGGCAGAACCGTGGTGCATGAAACATTTTTTCATCATGGGCATAACAGAATCAAATTAAGTTTAAATATACGCCGTAACTGAGGTATTCAACATGCACAAAGATATATTTGATTAGTTAATTTATAAACAAGAAGCCGTGTCAAAGATCGCAGTTTCAATTCTACGAAACGATGACTGAACATTTTAGGAGAAATCGGTGCAATGGATTGCTGATAGTTTCTGTAAATAGGAACATAACCTCACTAATGCAATAAGAATGTTCATTTTCTTTTAGAAGAGTATCTCTCGTGTCACCTAAAATGTATCTCATATTAAAAATAGCGTTCATAGAGAAGTTATAATTTTCACACCATTACTTGCAGCCTATCAGTAAATATTTGAAACCGAAAGTTTGATGCAAACAAATACAATGTGACCAATTTCACATACCATCAATAAAAGAGCACACGTAACACTAGGCGGGGTCGTTAGCGGAATTGCTTAACTATGCTCCATGAAGACACGGAAGTTAAGCAATTTGAGACAGCACGTATTCCCGAATGGGTGACCGTTTGGGAATCCCGGTTACTAACAGTGCCGAGCTCCAGGGCGAAGGGATTAAATGCATCGATAGACTACGACGTTACGAGACAAACGACAAATAACTTAACGAAGGATTACTACAATGTATATTACGCTCAATGCACAAAAAGGGTTAAAGAGGCGTGTTCCGTAAAAAGACGTAATGAATTAAAAAAATAAAATGAAATAAAAAATTGGTTTCAGACAGCGGGAGAGGTGGCTCAGGGCATCAATTAATGTCACTGCAGTGCCTCTGACCGGTAGGTCTTAGGTTCGAGACCCGATGGTGCTCTGATCGGTAGTTTTCCGTGTTTTTTATCAATACCAGGCGAATGCCGGAGAAGTACCATAACAAACGGGAGACGGACCACGAGCGATCATTCCCTTCCATTCCTTGTCCTCTCCTATCCTATCCCTTACTTACACACTCACTTACATGCACTTGACTATAACACATGCCGTGAGATCAGTCGGGAGTTCAGAGATTGTCCCGGCTGGGACGATGCCCCGTTGGTGGAAGATTCCTGATAAGAGGAAACCCCGCTAGTCGACGGCGCCGCATCTGACAATTGAAGAATCCGCCAAAGAATGAGCAAAAATGACAGTTCGCTAAACAAGTGAACACCACATGGTTTACAGAGAAGTATCCCTGTGCCGCGACAGCTGTTCAGCCACACCTCTTTGTAAAGTGTTTGGTTATGGCTACCGTGACGACATCACTATGCAGAAGTCTAAGAATTTCGCTGGGATAATGTACGTACGCGATTCCGAGAAATATTGAAATTTAATTACGTATGTGGAAAAATCTCCAAACATCCTCCCATATTCAGTACTGGAAAACTACCACGAGTGTAATACAGCTCACTACCTTACAGCACACGCGTCGGGAACACGTGAACCAGTACGCTTGTCACATTCAAGACACGGTTTTAAAATAAACATAATACTTATCATATAAAAAGTAAATTTAATGTAATGTTTATAAAAAAATAACTTTTATAGAAGAGCACATAGCACTGCACTTCCTAATTTCAATTATTTCTCGAGGCGCACTGTATTTTCGTCGGACGAAGAGATCACGAAAGGCAGCGTCGAAGTTACCCAAGTAAAAACGAACAAGTACAAACGAACAAGTACAAACGAACAAGTACAAACGAACAAGTACAAACGAACAAGTACAAGAGTACAAGTTAGCCAACTGCAAACGAACGACTGAAGAAATGGTGTCTAATGGACTGAAGGACACAACGACTACAGAGCCTTCAATTATGTTGCCACCACTATCTGTCAAAACGGTCCTTTCTTATAATAATCGCTCTCTATATCCAGCGGGGGACGATCACCGCCACCTCCCGCGATAAAACATGCACTAGTCTTAAGGGAGTAATGAACTTAGCAGTTGACGAGCCCGGAATCACTAATCAACCAACCATCGGCTTCACACGCGATATACCCGTCATTCACGCCTGTCCTCCCTTCTTCCCCCCTCGGTGCGTCGGTAGCCTAGGCCACCGTACACGCTTGCCGGCCGCAGCGCCCGCGGCGAGCCCTGCATTTTAAATGAAGCCCAACGGACAATGCGCTCGGTCAACTTCCCCGCCGCCAGCGCCGCCACGGGAGATACGGGAATTTTAAAACGAGCAAAAATGAGGAAGTTTATTTACTACGGCTTGTACACTTTTAAAGCTCGAAAACCTTTTATCTTTTGTGGAATGAAAACTAATATGAAACCTGGGCCCATTAAAGGACCATTTAGGCGACGGTGTATGGTGTAAAAATTAAACACTGTTATGCAAATCCGAAGTTTATAAAAATGCACGGCCGTTTTTATCGGTATGTCTGTATAAAATGCACGTATCGAGTGAGCTACATTTTTGCTGCACTTTGTACCGCCACGAGCGGCGTTCTTTGTTATTCACTGCGCAAGTTCGCAAAACGTTGGAATTGATTGTTGGTAATTGAACGTGTCTGTTATTAATTTTCATTGATTATTGTAAATGAAAATTAACTTACGGTTAGTAAGCTGCAAAACGGAGCCTGATATATTGGGTAGTCGTGGTACACTAATTAAAAATGCAGCTATTTTGTTGGAGTATGCGTGCGTGCGCTTCGGGCGTAATGGAACGCGAGGTCGGCGATGGCAGTGGAAGGCGTGGCTGCGGTGGGAGTTCTGCAAGAGCGGGAGGTCTGCGTGAGTGGTGGCGGTGGTGGAAGAGGCTTGGGCCGGCGAGGTCAGAAGTGGAAGCAGTGGTGGTGGAGGAAATGACATTGTCAGGCAGGGGCTCACGTGGATGAAGTGGTGGCGGTGGAGAAAATGGCATGGACAGGCAGGGGCACAAGTGGATGAAGTGGTGGTGGTGGATTGATTGATTTTTTCGTGTTTCCGGGCGCGTCAACTGCATTGGTCATTAGTCCCGTTAGTGTAGTGCATGTTTTTTCTCGGGAAATGGCGGTGATCTTCCCCCGCTGGATGGCGAGATCCGGCGCCGACCTACCGTCGGCTAGTGGGGCTTCCCCCTAACCAGGACTCTCCCACCAGCGGGGCACCGCCCCAGCCGGGACAAGCTGTAAGCTCCCGACCGGTCTCCCGGAATATGTGGTAGTGTAGTGCATGTTAGTGTAAGTGTGTGTGTAAGGGGAGGAGATAGGACAAGGAAGAGGAAGGACAGATCGCGCGCGGTCCGTGGCCCGTTTGGTAGGGTACTGCTCCGGCATTCGCCTGGTGTTGATCGAAGAAACCACGGAAAGCTACCGATCAGAGCAGCCGGCCGCTAGAATTCTCCTCCAGACAGCGGTGGCGGTGGAGGAAATGGCATTGGCAGGCAGGGGCACAAGTGGATGAAGTGGTGGAGGTGGAGGAAATGGCACTAGCAGGCAAGGACACAAGTGGATACGGTGGTGGAAGAGGTGGCGGTGGAAGAAGATAAATTGGCCAGCGCGGGCAGAAGTGGATCCTATGGAGGCGGAGGTGTTGGAAGTGGCATTGGCCAGAGAGGGCAGAAGTGGATGCTGTGGAGGCGGAGATGGCGCTGGTGAAAGTGGGATTAGCCGGAGAAGGCAGAAGTGGATGCTGTGGAGCCGGAGGTGGCGCTGTTGGAAGTGGCATTGGCCATAGTGGGCAGAAGTGAATGTGGGCAGTAGTGGAGGTGGAGGTGGCGGTGGCGGTGGAAGAAGTGGCACTGGCATCGGCAGAAGTGGAAGAATGGTGGCGGGGAATCTACATGGGCGAGCACACTGTGTGGAAGGTTGAGACGGTGGTGGTGATGGCAGGAGTGGCAGAGACGTGGGCATCGGCTGGGATGGAATTGTCATCGGGACCCGAGTATGACATTGGGGGTAGGAGTGGTGATAGGTGGCGGGGGCGGGGGGAAACGGCGGGTGGGAGCGGCAGTGAACTGACGCGGGGCGGGGGCGGCAGCGGTTCCGTTTGATGTGCGTCCCGCCCCAGCTTTCCCCGTCCCCACCCCGTTCCGCTCCGCCCCTTTCCTGCCCGCCCCGCTCATCCTGCACTGCTGCTGTGAGGGGGTCGACGCAGGCCCTTTGACGATTCCCCACACTGCATGGGCGTCGAACTGGGGACCGCGCCAACCGCGTCGTAGCGCCCGGATTCTCCCTGGTGGCTCACACAGCAGGAGCCTTTGACCTTGACGCTGAAATAGAACATCAAATATTCCTCTCATTATTAATGTTTTCGTCTTAATTACTTGTTTGAAACGAGTAAGGCGGTCAAGACTAATTGGCATTTTCTGCAAAAAAGAAAGGACATTTTATTCATTACGGATATATCATGGCTTTTTCGTTTTTATTGATGTCGATTCACTAGTGTAATTTAAAAAAAGACTGCTTATGTGAATTGAACTGTTTGAATGTGTTTACATCTTCTCTTGAAAACAATCGTATTCAAGATAATAAAAAACTTGAGTCGTTTGAGTACGCATTCTATATTGACAGAGATATTTCATTTAAACTTTCTCTCTCTCGCTGACATAATTGAAAAGGGTAAATTATTTTAAATAATGTCATAAGGAAGTAAATATACTTTATAGCCTTGAGTTATAAATTATTACGGGGCAAATTTTAATAAAATGTCTTTTTTCTGTTCACTTTAAATCAATGATTTTTGGTATAGACATTAACTTATGTTATGACAAAACGAAATGACCCATTTTTATATGATGCTTTTTACAATTTTCAACGATTTCGACTAATAAGTCAGTTTTTTACCTTTTGCCATAATTTTAAATTATTTTTTGCAGATTTCATCGATTTTAATTGCATTTTAATGGTAATTGCTTTAAATAATATTTATGAGATGCAATAAATAATCTCCTCATAATTTCTGAGTAGACTAATCGATTTCTTCGCTCACAAATTGTAATGGCACCCGTTGAATGAAATCTTGTGACGCCTATCTGCTTCATTCGACGGATTTCGGGATTATTGAAGGCAGATATTTCGTGGTGAAGAAAGGTCCAAACCAAATGATTGTACGATTAGTTCACTTCAACGAAAGGAAGAAACCTTGATTTCATCAGTGATATAATCCAACAGCTTTAGTTGTTCATCGGATCTGGTTTTGATAAATTTTTTAACGTAATTTGTCTTGGATTTTAGGGCACTTTAAAAATATTTTAAGATCATTGTATTCATTTTTTGGCAATGTTTAGGTTATCAAAATTCGCCCCCTATAAATTAATATTTATTTATTAATTTAATATTTGTATTTACTTTTAATCAGCATTTAAAATAGAACAAATATATAACCAACTTTATATCCAGTCCTTTCTCTCATCGTTGCTCATATATCGATCATTTTTTGTTCTTTTCTTTCCTGTGTTGTTTTATCCATCATTAGAAATGTCTTTGTATGAAGGTTGTTTACTGATTTAATATTAGCCCTCACCCTCCCTTATTTCTTAAGCGTCACTAGTCAAAATCAATACAGTGTCATTTTAATTTTATTGTAATTCCATCATCCACAGCCTTCTGGAAGCTATTCATAAAAAATAATCCATATCTCAGAGAATTTAGTAAACAATAATTAAGATAATGTGCTGAATCCCCAAAGATTTTTATTTTCTGCTTGGTGTTATTCTGTTTGAATATTTGTAATATATTCAATCTAAAACGCAATGTTAAGAAAGATAGCTCTTTGGAATATATCCAGATAAACACGATAACAGATATCTTTATCATAAAGAAAATCGTCGTTTCAAATGCAGATTTATATTTTACTAATGACCATACATACATGAACCTAAGAGACACCGAATCTTTGTAAAGATCTTTCTCAAAAGAAAAAAATGAATATATGAATACATATTAAAGCATTAATATTTCTAGAAAATAAAATATCAACTTCCCTACGACTAAAATACAAAATAACAGATTTTCATATCCCATTTGTTTAACATTCAGAAACATGTTCACACAGACATAGATCATATTAGGAATATTAGTCTACGGAATATTCTCGATTAATTTGATCTATTCCTATGCACACCTTCCGATATAGACACTCCAGGAACAATATCAATGTAAGCATGCATATTCTCCACATCTCGGCATTTGTTGTGTCATAAAAAGAATATCACAGATTTGATCTAAAATTTCATTTAAGAATGGAATTTCGTTGAGAAAACAATATGCGAAAACAATCGCGAGTTTAGTTCTTTTTCTTTATATCTTCACTTGATGCCATAGGAAAGTGGTCTGCAAGTAGTACAAGAATACATCATGAAATATTAAACAGCTGGATGTAGATAACGTAAACCCAGTCTTAACCTGTTTTGCGTTCAACTTCTCGACCTTCAAAACGGGAAGAAAAGTCTATGGAAGTCGTTAATCACGATACTTGCTTGGCACTGAATAAGAAGTACGTTTACTTCACACATTTTCGCGGACTGTATCTTTTCATAAAAATTCCAGTTTATGCTTTGTGAAACAAGCACTTTCAAGCTGATGAATACTTTATATTATCTTTCTTCATAAGTGACAAATTACTAACAGACTTCTTAATGGAGATTACGTTCAAGCGAGTGTTGTTTTTCCATTGTAACACATTAATATAAAGAACGCTACCAATTTTAGGCGAGGTCTTTTTAAGAGAAAAGGCTTTATAATGTAGATAAGTACCAGGTTGGAAAGAAAAATTTATTGATTCATGAAACTAATGCTAATGCTTAGTTAAATCGCGTCAGTAATAGGATTTGTTTGATACAGTTACATAACACATTAAAGGAGCCATATGCATACAATGATCACATACTGTTACAATATTGGTTTTATCAAATTATCATATTTCAAAACATTAGCACTATTACAATTAGTGCGATCAAGTAATTCGGACTCAATGGGAATATCCTCGATCAGAAATAGGGGTTTGATGGTGTGCTAATTTACAGTTGCTCGTAACTTGAGTCACTATCGATTATAATACATACATAAAAGCTAATACTCACCTGTAAAGTGGCAATCCCATTGATCTGGTAAAAAAAGTTATTCGGGCTCGTATACATTAAGGCTTATGGACTGAAACCACGTAAGACATAAATGCTTTCAGTTGTATTTGAAGAGGGAGAGAGAGGGGACATTCTAAACCTTGAGTCAGAACATATGTACAAGCACTGAGATGGGGCCAAAGTATACCTTCCACCAAAAATGTAGATAAATCTTGTTCCAATATGCAGTTGCTTTCTATAACACGTTGCGTGGTCAGAATCCACGTTTCGTGGGTCCTTGATACCAAAAAAATTGTTTATGGCAAAACGTTTGTCCGTGTGCCAGCCCGACTGTGTGTGAACAAGGCTAGCGGCTAAATCGTAGGCAGGATTTTCAACAAAATTGATCAGATGGTCCGATAGACCTGACAGAAGATAACGGCATCTTTAATTTGAAAATAAAATCTTGATTTTGAAGGTATTTTACATGAACCTTCAATTTTTTAATAGTTTTCTCACAAAGAAGTCAACATTTATGTATAATTTTCTTTCTCTGGTAGAAGAGAAAAGATATAAAAATGGCGTATGTTTCATTTTCCTTAAATCCTCTGACGTTTCGAAAATTGCAAAAGTTCAAAATATTTTCAGCGTGTTTCTGCAACTACGAATACAATATTGAAGAAAGATAATTTTTATTAATAGTTAGTTCTTTATTTATTGTAATATTAGTATTTTTCAAGCAATTTTCAGTGACACGTGGGCAATATTAAAAACAAAATTTCCTCAAAATCGGCTCTAAATTTTTTCTTTAAACGTTTTGTACGGATATGGCTAAATAACATGTCCTAGAGGTCACTTTCATGTACTTTTTAAATTTTCACTCAAAACATATTTCACTTAAAATTACGCAAAAATTAGTAATATTTTCATAACAATGTCCATGACAATAAAAAAGAACTAATCCTGAAGAAAACAAATTGAAGAAAAAAATCTCTATTTTCTCTGTCTCTATGTTCTCTCTATGCTCTTGTACGGGTGTGTCCGAAAAATCTCAAACTTTTGCAATTTTCGAAAATTCAGAGTTAAAAGTAGAAATCGATCCTATGCCATCTCTACAAGTATATTTCACTCATTTCTTACAAGAAATTTAAATAAAACGATTGAAAAAGCGCCAGGGGCTCCACGAAAAGTACCCCAAAAATTCTTAGTTTTTTTTTTCAAAACTGCAGGACTTCCAGAGGGACCATATGGATCGTGGAATATTCATTTTGGCAAAAATACTACGAATACTTTGGGCATAAAACATGCGGAAGGACGAATGGCCAGTTTGAAAAAAAACTTACTTCTTCTCAGGACATCCAAATACTTGTATTTCCGTTAAAATTTCGAAATCGATCTTCCGCTGCAGTACGTGATTCTATTGCAATTCTATTCTATTGCAAAGATTGGAATAATACATTTTAAAATATTTAAAAATACATGATCGACGTTTTTCCCTGTGAGTGTCATGAAAGCAACTGTTCGCAATGATTTAGTTCAAAATAGTAGGATTTTCCAGCCAAGTATATCTTAACTGGTGTCGAAATTCCCCCCTAAGTGTAGTGTAGAAAGTCGAATCTAGGATCCTACATAAAATCTCTGGAAAGTTACTGGAAAAATAAAATACCACAAAATCATCAAACGTTCGTCACAAATGTGTTTATTTTCTACACTAGGGCTCACCATCAAGCATGAGCAGCAAAAACGTTCTTCTGCGGCCGGAGCAATTGCAGGAGCAAAGGTAAGTGCAGGGAGGAGGAAGAGAGCGAAAACCTGTATACGGCCGCTCACCAGAAGGCACATTACCTCCAGAAAACATTGTTGGAAGTTAGCTTGAAAAAATGCGAATTCTTGATGATGGGGCAGAGCATAAAATTAAGAAAATTCAGCTCGTTGATATTAGTGTGAAGTGCCAGTACAAACACTCACGCACACACAAGCTTAAAGAAACTGTAAGTAGAAAGTGAGAGAACACCAGTCAAAGATTTATAGAAACTGAATATTTCACGTGTTGGGAGCTAGGTGAGTCGAAGTACGCAGTACACCGAACAGACTGTGGGTTCAAATCTCGCTTAAAACATGGTTTTCAGTTGCGATTGTGATAAGGAGTCATTTTCATGCAGCCCGATACCCTTAACCTGATCTTATTCATTGGCTCTTCCCGGTAATGATCAATACTATGCTACCGATCTCTTGACTACGGTAAAAAGGAACAGTCATCCTACTTCCGTGAAAATATGCAAGCATGCAATCACCGAGGTAAACCACGGGCTAACTCGGGCATTGTGGATGGTACTAGTGAAATAGGCTCAAGGGCTACCTCGGGCATTCTGGAAGTTTCTAACAAAATGGGTTCAAGGGCTACTACAGGCATTGTGGAAGGTTCTAGCGAAATAGGCTAGGGTTCCCTCGGGCATTGTGGAAAGTTCTTACCGAAGTAGGCTTTAGGGCTAGTACCCCGATCGTTCAGTCACAGAGTGCCCCTGATGTAAGCCCGGTAAGAAGGTGGGGAAAAGGTTAGGGTACACTAGACCATAAACAGGGAACCACAAGATGAATTATACTTGATTCTGCTTGTAATGATTTCAATATATTTCCGAATAATGACTTAAGATGCTTCTACACGGACAATCTTTCTTGCCAGTAATCGGACGACAATGTCGTCAGTGATGTGTAAACACTTGCCAGGGAACACTGACAGTGTTAATTGGCAATTTTTTACACACCGTCGACACTGCCAGTGCTAACTGCCAAGTCTTCACACATCACAGCCGACACTGTCGACCGATAACTAGCAAGAATTACCGCCCGTGTTAAGGTTCCTTAAACACTGAAAAGGGTTTAATCCTCAGATGAGCAAAGCTAGCTCGCGGCCCACTAAGCATCGCCTGGGAAGCGCTTGGCAGCTGAGAAATAAATAAATAAATAAATAAATAAATAAATAAATAAATAAATAAATAAATAAATAAATAAATAAATAAATAAATAAATAAATAAATAAATAAATAAATAAATAAATAATAAATAAATAAATAAATAAAACAAATAAATAAATAAATAAATAAATAAATAAATAAATAAATAAATAAATAAATAAATAAATAAATAAATAAATAGTCTTTATTGGTAGCGATGCTCAGACCATTTAGTCTGCTCTTCCACCAGACCACTTTCACAATTTATATTACAATAGTACATAATAAAGGAAGTCATTCAATGAAAAATACGTACGCAATTTGGATGCAGGTTCTCACATAGATGACAGGAGTGAAAGCGAGGGAGGAAGAGTTCGATAGGAAATCGGAAAAGAATCGGGATGAGAGGAACGGGAGAAAAAAAAGAAGGAAAAAAATAATAAGTGAAATGTTAATAAGTTCTGCTAATTGTTAAATGTTTTTAAGAAGCTAAAATTGCGTATGTATTTGTGAATTACACCTAGAAAAACTAGAAAGGGAGGGAATCTCGTCAGCTTACAACGGAAAACACATCAAGTCAAGAGTTCAAGCCCTGAGAGAAGAAACTGAAAACATTGAGAGATAATGGTAAATGATTTTGCGTGTATTTCATATTATTATTATTATTATTATTATTATTATTATTATTATTATTATTATATATCAATTCAGTTTTAGGAAATGTTAACATTTAAATATTCCACAAACTAGAAAATTGGAACATTTTAAGAATTTAGGAAATTTTCACCGTTTAGAGTATTCCCACGACCTGAAAAAGCCGACCCATCATCTCTCACCCGTAAGCCAACGATTTATATTACGTATACAGAAACGCGTTCAGCCCAGTGGTTGGAGGGCGTGCGGCGGCAGAGGATGTCGGACGCGCGTTTTTCGGCTAGTGCGCGATAGATGGCGCGGGAGGGGAGAGAGAGGGGAAGGGGAAATGATGAGGGGAGGGGGGGGAAGCTGGAGGCTGCAAGAGCCGGGCATTGAGTCGCTGCCTCATCCTTCTCCTCTACCTCCTCCGCGGCATCGCCAATAAGTGGCCGATACCATCTCGCTTTACAGTAAAACATCGTCTAATAATACTTGTACTAACATCTCATTATGCACGCACGGAGAGGAGATGCGGAGGAGTTCTGAGATAGGATTCATGCGTCCGTTTTTAGAGGCACTCACATTTTCGTTAATTGGACGTACGTGATAATTTAGAAAATATTTCCTTCGTTGTTTTTTGCTAGCGCTCGTTAAATTGCATTACACATTAAACGACCTACGAGACAATGTTACCAACTGCACGACGAACTATGCGAAATCTGAACGAAACTGAAAAAGACTTTGATGTAGTCGGTGTTTAATACTCAGTCTCTGGAAATGTGCACATCGACATACCGACGACATACGTTGCATTGTTGCGCATTTTCAATTTGAACGTGTATGGGCGAAAAAAATGCTAAAAGCTTTTCTTTATTAGTATTTATTGTTTCCATAATAACCACCAAAGACCAACGCAGCAACTGACTTTGTCATAAATTCCGTGGTGGTAGCCGATATCTTGTGGTAATCCATTATAGATATGGGGATAATCAAACCATGATAATAAAAATAAATAATATATATATTTATTTTATGCCCAAAGTAACTTTCGGGAACAATATTTTCCCATCCTCAGTGGGTCTCTAAGAAAAAGGAAAAATTTTGTGATTAAATTAAAGAGGAATAGTGATATAAAGAATAAAATAGACAAAAGAAGTAAAATGAATAATACAATGGTAAAATTTTGAAAAAATAAAAAACATTGAAATAACTTACCACCCAAACAACGTGGATAATACCTAAACACTTGGTCGTTTTATCTATTCCCTTCAACGCTACCTGTCTGAACTAGGAAGGAACCTGATTTGGATGGTAATTATCCGAGGATTTAATGCTGCCAGGGAACTTTCACATACTACGAGTGTGACAGACAGACTGGATTTTATGCTTTTCAAAATTCCACTGCCTCTATCCGTGGTTGAACCTGCGAACGTGGGGTTTGCAAGCCAGAGCGCTCCTCCCGTCCACGGACCTCTTTTTCAGCATTCCAGATACATTCCAGTTGGTCTGATCGGTAGATTTCCGTTGTTTTTCCGTTCAATACCTCGCCAATGCCGGAACAGTACCTTAACAAACGAACCCCGCACCGCACATTTTCTTTCCTTCACACACTTAAACTTACATGTAGTACAACATTCAACATGTCGGGAGAACAGTCGGGTACTTGGAGCTTGTCCCGGCTGGGGTGGTGCCTCGCTGGATGAAAAAACTGAAGGGGGGGGGGATTCCTCACGCTGACGAATAGGACGGCGCCGGATCTCCTTTTCCAAAGGCAGAGGAACACCTCCACCTTCAGTGATGCAACATTACTATAATTACGGAACTAATAGCCATAGTGGTTTAGGGGCCTGGAAATACCAATCAACATTATCTACCTGAAAAAATTGCCCACCGTAACAGAGATGGCTGCAGCGACAACCTCTCTGCACGAAACCTAAGGTTGGGGATCGAACTCTGCATAAAGCATGAATGTTTTCAAACTGTGGATAAGGAAGCCCAAGGCAAACATCTGAGTATTCCATATCATCATTTATTACGTAAGGTTTGGTCAAGAAAGAAGTACATTTTAAACGCTGGAAGAACTATTATTATTATAAAAATACATGTAATTCTTCTGAGACGATTGTACTATGTAGAAGTAGACAGATAATGATTTATAAATTCAGTATTGCTAACCATCACAACTGATTATCGATTGTTACAATTCCAAGAAACAACAATGTACATTATCTCTGTAAAACAAGTTGGGAATAAATATTATTATTATTATTATTATTATTATTATGATTATTATTATTATTATTATTATTATTATTATTATTACATTAAAATATGTTACATGTAATATACAGCACAAAAAGTAAATAACAATAATATTTGTTTAATATCGTGGAAATTCAGAAATTAGAATCAGACTTTGCGTAGCTTAGAAACGTAAGGTTAATGCTACATCCATTTAGAAATAAGTCGCTTTCGGCAAAAACTGTACGAGAATCTGATTATTAATATAGGGCACACACTTGCTTTCTTATGGTGAAACCATATTTGGTATGCTGAAATGTTCCCGGGCCAAATCAGGCGATAGGAGCCTATATATTCCCAAGAAAATTAAATCTGGCTCCTGGTCACATCTTCATCTCGACCCGCAGGTAATTGCTTGGCAGAGCCTCGAATTAGAGGCCTTTTAACTTGTCTCAGGTTATACGTTCTCCGACCAACATCCTTAGCATCTCCTTAGTACCCAAAGCAGGTGAGCACGAGTTATTAAATTTTTTAGCAACCCGAAACGGCAAACAAGATCTTAGAGAGTTCGATATTGATTTTACCTTAAAAATTACATAAAGGCTTTTTT
Organism: Teleogryllus occipitalis; assembly: GCA_011170035.1. Classification (NCBI taxonomy): domain Eukaryota; kingdom Metazoa; phylum Arthropoda; class Insecta; order Orthoptera; family Gryllidae; genus Teleogryllus; species Teleogryllus occipitalis. The sequence goes on from BLKR01005242.1 coordinate 71,457, forward strand.
CCCGACTCTTGTGTGCGTATAACCCTCACTGTTATATATTACCTCTTAATAAGATTTCGCCTATAACCCTAACGAGCTCAACCTCATTAGATGGCAGTTTACGGCCCACTCACCCCTGACAGATAAGGTGCCGTTAATTTAAGGGAAATTTTACAGCAGCGCGTTGCAAAGAGCTCCAAAGTGCGCGCGGGGCTCCCGAAACTACGGTCCCGGAATCGACTCCAGGTGCCTCGAGCGCTGTTTTATTTCGCAAAACAAAACTTTTATAGCAGCGCGTTGTAAATCGACGTTTGCTCAGTTTGGCCAAGTAACTCGCAAAGGTAGCTTCGAGTGACCTTATTTTCTTTGCTCCCTGTTATTACTTCAGGAAGTTTGTAATTTTGTAGAATAATACACAAACGTAAATGGCAATCAACTCGTTTAATTGAGATGTGCTTTGTAAGAAAGTATGTATCAACTGGGTTTCGCCGGCGTACTCGTACAATGAGAACGAGATTCGTGATCATTGAGTGCGTAGTAGCGCAGGCAAGCACGTGAGGAGATTAATTCTTAGAACGCGACCAGTCAGTGATCTTTAGTGAATGACCTTGTGTGTTACACGACGTGCAGCGGTGAAAGGAATGCCGTGTCGTGGGCAGACCACTCCATGCATTATCTCAGGTCGTTAGGGCGACCGAGGTTCTGCCCGCATCATTTGCCTTCGTAATGTTCTCACTTAGAAAAACATTGTTACGCTTACAATGACAACATCCGTACACTCCTGCGCGTGAAAACGCTGCTCAAGTCTTTACGGGCCTGCTCAACGTGATTCTCTGTACCCGACCTCTCCAGGCATGTTGCAACATATTGCATGACTGTGCTGCCTGGCAATTCGCATTTGATCGACTGATAATGTAGTTTTTTTATGAGGGAGAAAAGAAAAAAATAGAATAAACGAAAGGAGAAATATCCCTACTAAGTAAGTGGAAGAAGAAAACGACTCTCCGATTCTGTCAGGAGCAAACATTTCTGATGATCAATACCTTTTATCTGAGGGTGTAATTTTAAACAGTAGTTGTTTTTTTTTTGTTGCTTTGAACGTACTTTGTTTTATTTCAAATTTCAGCAGTCCAACATCATAAAGATTTTGTGGTAGACTGTATACTTTTAATACAAAAATGTGACGTCCATCCAGAAAAATAGATTTATTTTTCGTCCCGTATTTGTTTTTAAATTAACTCTCGAATATGCTGATTATACTTTTATGACAACGCATGTAAAACCCTCAAAAGACCCCCACATAACAAATACTTACGACAGCAAAGAATCCCTTTTAAGGTTACCGTAATAAAATAATGAAAATAATCTTTTGATTATTATCTGTCAATATAATGTATACGTGACGAAATTGGGAAGGGAAAATAAATTTCTCTGTGGGAATAATTTGTTCACAAAGGAAAAATTAAAACAACATTCCACATTTCAACAGAAAAAAGAAACAGAAACTATGGTATTACAATTGTGTACATACAAAATAAATTCCAGGTGCTCGAATTCAACAATTAATTTAATAAACATAGTATGTTTTAGCACGTAAGTATTGACGGGGTGTTATCATTTTATTGTTTCATGAAGAAGATAATTCATTTCACTTTCATTCCTTCCAAGTCACAAAAACAGGTGACAAGAAAACTAGACATTGTTCCTATCATATCCGCTAGCCGTTTTTGCGCAGCAATTTCTCAGAAGCACTACCAACTTCACCTTATGAAACGTATCTTGTGGCGGAACGTTGCTTCTGCCACAACCAGAGCCCGGAGCACGGTTGGCTGGCAGCTCAGAAGTCGCTTTATGATGCTGGTTTAGAAGATGTTTATGGCAGGACAAACAGCACCAACAATACGAAGAAGTAGACCGAAAGACCGGTCCTGTAAACAGCCCCTCACTCACGCCCGATTTACACTCGTGTGCTAAAGTGGACAGGAAAAAGCAACGATTTCCCGTCAAACGTGTAATTGTATGCCAGTACTCTCAGTCCGCCTTTGTAGGCGTGACAACCTGGGTTTCGTCTTGCAACGTAAAGCATTCTGTGGGTGGAGCGAGTTGTTAAATAGTAGAAGACAAATCAGGATTACCGATTTCTTGGCGTCGAATTAGCATCGAATTAACTTAGAAATGTTACTGATACGTGCAAATAAAGTTACAAGTCCAAACAGTTCAACTGACATTCATGGTGAGAGTGCAAAGTAATGCCTTTCAGGAGAAAATTGAGATTAGCAAAATACTAGCCAATGGAAAACAATTAGTTGATGTTGATATGAAAATCAATGCAATAATGTTTAAAAGAGATAAAAATATTAATGAAACCATTGTGAACTATAATTAAAGTAGAAAATGTACTTGGTTTAAAAAGGAATAGATTTTCCATGCATTTTCCCCCTGCAAATACTGAGTCTGAATAAAAAATATTTTTGAAATAATATGGTGTAAATCGTGATGAGCACCTAACATTCATGATAATTAATTTGTTCGTGAAGTAGTTATCACATTAGGTGGACTATCATTAGAAACAACGTGGTGTTAATTAATCATGGCAATAAATTGAATGCACTTTAGTGATTCATGAAAGAGAATAGCACGGCATGTTGAAAGTGAGTTGTGTTTTACATTGTATTTCATTTTATCGCATTTTCTTGCACCTTACAGTAATACTGATATTTAATATCAAATATGTGATTTGGAATGATACATTTTAAATATTTTCAGTTTTCTAAGAAATGTTCATGTCAGAAATTTTGTTTCTAAAATGTTAACATTTCTCAACTTGATAATCTAGGAAAATATTTCAAAATTCTTATTCCACAAGACTCATGAATTTGCTTGAGGTATTTGCATATGAATACTGCAAATAATGGAAACGAATATTCACCGGAAAGTATACGTCAAAACTGAAATGAACGTGAGAATATTTCGTGAAATTTCATGATAATCTACCAGCTCCACGATGTACCAGAGAGGTCTTCCCAACATTATGTATCCTCTCCGTTTTAAATACATTTCCCGCAAGTCTCTAGCGACTCTACATGCTGTCTGCATTACTATAGACTCCGATAATTTACATGAGGATGATATGCACTGCGGTGCTCTTTCATTCTTGATTTATTTTGATGAAGTATATTGAAACGGTTCTAATCTTTTCTTCAAAAATTGTAATACGATTTACCCCACATTGGGCAGCCATTGAAATGGGTCTTGTCACTTCAGTTAATATTTATTTATTAAATCGGCTTTACATTGGGAACACCATTTGAAATAAACCTGATATAACTCTTGTTTTATATTAATTTAATTAATTTGATCCGTCCATATATTTGCAAACATTTGTTATCAAAAAAAAGAAAAAAAAAGAAAAGAAAAAAGAAGAAGAAAAAAAGAAAAAAAGAAGGAAAAAGAAAAAAAAGCTCCCATGTAATAAAAATCTATTTTCAAGGATAAATAAGCAATAACTTTTGGGCTCATATCCATGTTGTCCTTTGGAATAATACTTCTTGCCGCGACAACATGGAAACGATAACTTGAATAATTGTATTTCCCTCTGAATTCTAGAAGACGTGCACAGAAAATGAAGTTACATTTATTTTATTTATTTATATTTATAGGCGGGGCGGGGCGAGGCGGGGCGAGGCGGGGCGAGGCGGGGCGAGGCGGGGCGAGGCGGGGCGAGGCGGGGCGAGGCGGGGCGAGGCGGGGCGAGGTGGGGCGAGGCGGGGCGAGGCGGGGCGAGGCGGGGCGAGGCGGGGCGAGGCGGGGCGAGGCGGGGCGAGGCGGGGCGAGGCGGGGCGAGGCGGGGCGAGGCGGGGAGAGGCGGGGCGAGGCGGGGCGAGGCGGGGCGAGGCGGGGCGAGGCGGGGCGAGGCGGGGCGAGGCGGGGCGAGGCGGGGCGAGGCGGGGCGAGGCGGGACGAGGCGGGGCGAGGCGGGGCGAGGCGGGGCGAGGCGAGGCGAGGCGAGGCGGGGCGGGTCGAGGCGGGGTCGAGGCGGGCCGAGGCGGTCGAGGCGGGGTCGAGGGCGAGGCGAGGCGAGGCGGGGCGAGGCGGGGCGAGGCGGGACGAGGCGGGGCGGGGGCGGAAAGCGGGGCGAGGCGGGGCGAGGCGGGGCGAGGCGGGGCGCGAGGCGGGGCGAGGCGGGCGAGGCGGGGCGAGGCGGGGCGAGGCGGGGCGGGGCGAGGCGGACGGGACAGAGGAAGGCGGGGCAGAGCAGGGCGGGCCCGCGCGCGAGGCGAGGGGAGTGAGGTGCGGCGAGATGGGGCGCGGCTTCGCGGCTGCGGCGGGCGCGAGATCGATCTGGGGCGAGTCGCGAGGGCGGAGGCGGCGGCCGCGCCACGTGTGGGTGCTCCTCCTCCCCCGCACGAGCACAGTGGGCGGATGCCGGGGCGCCTGCCCCACCTGCTCTACTCCCAGTCGAATCTTGCGCAGTGCGGATTGGAAGGGAATCTCCTCCGAAATCTGACAGATATTAGATAATGAAATAAATACTCCTACAATCAACAGTCAACAATTATCAGTCTTCCTCTTTCATATCCGCATTGCTAACGTTTATAGGGGTGCCATTGCCACCCCCTTCACATCATCCATCTGAAAATGCTTGCTTCTAATAACGGAGACGCCAAATGTGGTCGAGCGTTGTACCATCACCACATTCTGCCATAAAGAAAAAGGAAGGGAGCTAATTTGGATATGAAAACCACTGCAGTGCCTAGGTTCTAGGGTGAGTCCCAACGGTGACAGAAGTTTCGACACTAGCTTGTTAGCTAGATGGAATTCAGCCGCTGTCTCGAGGAGAATTCTAGCGACCGGCTGCTCTGCTCGAAAGTTTTCCGTCGTTTGTCTGATCCTCACCAGACGAATGCTGGAGTACCTTAACAAACGGACCAGGGACCGCGCCCTTCTCCTTACTTGTCCTATCTTCGCCCCATACATTTACATTCACACTTACTACACTACCACACTGGTTGGGAGGCAGTCGGGAGCTTAGAGTTTGTCCCGCTGGCGTGGTCCACCAGCGGGGGCTGGTGGGAGATACCTGGTTGGGTAGACCCGCACCTGCCTGTGGATTGATTGATTGATTTTTTCGTGTTTCCGGGCGCATCAACTGCTTCAGTCATTAGTCCCGTTAGTGTAGTGCATGTTTTTTTTCTGGAGATGGCAGTGATCTTCCCCCACTGGATGGCGAGATCCGGCGCCGACCTACCGTCGGCTAGTGGGGTTTCCCCCTAACCAGGACTCTCCCACCAGCGGGGCACCGCCCCAGCCGGGACAAGCTCTAAACTCCCGACCGGTCTCACGGAATATGTGGTAGTGTAGTGCACGTTAGTGTAAGTGTGTGTGTAATGGGAGAGGATAGGACAAGGAAGACGAAGGACAGATCGCGTGCCGTGGGCAGTTTGGTAAGGTATTCGCCTGGCGATGATCGGAGAAACCACGGAAAACTACCGATCAGAGCAGTCGGCCGCTAGAATTCTCCTCCAGACAGCGACTGAATTCGACCTAGTTGGAAAGGTAGTGTCGAAAATCCTGCCGCCGTCAGGGCTCGAACCTAAGACCTCCCGGTCAGAAGCGCTGCAGTGACATCAGTTGATGCACTGAGCTACCGCTACCGGTGCAGCCTGTGGAAATGATTAGCTGTTATCGCTCCGCACACGACGGGTTAGGAGCTAAATTTAAATCTTGTGCGCGGTGGTCAGAGATAAGCAGTTCAGCAGTGCGTTTATTGACCCGACGGGGAGTTGCCTTTTTGAGAGAAATTACTCTGCTCTAATAGTTATCGCGCAGAAATCTGTGTTCGTTTCGAGTTTAATGCAAGGAAACGTGTATTTTTGCAGTAATTTTATGGCTATGGCGGTTTTGATTCGAAACTTGGGGTTCTGAAATTGTCTACGAGACTTGAGATAATCCCGTGTACCAATTTTAGCCCAATCTTTTTTTGAATTGATGTTTGGAATTTTAGTTTTGTGCTTGAATGACGATATCAAATGATATCACTCTTTAACAAGTGAAATTATTATTTCAGTTGTTGTAATGCAATTGATAATTAACTACTAGAGGCACAAATTTTACAGGCGCTTACAACTTCGGTGGAGTTGATTCTACTAAAGCAAGTTCCGGATGATCTGTCAATACCTTCTCTCACCATTGATGGAAAGGATTTTGTTTCTTGCATCCACGGGATGTGTGTTTTTCGAGTTTTTTGATTATTCGAATTCTAGTTGAAAAATCTAAGGAAACCGAACTACAGGATCTTCCAAAAAACTAATTAATCTTATGTTTCGGTACCCAGAAGCAGGGTTAATAAATTAGTAAGGAGTATCTTTCAAAAGTAAAGGAGATTCTTCCAAAATCATGGTCTAGAGAGACCTGACATATATTTTATACGGAAGTTTTGAAAATAATGTTTACATTCTTATCAGCCCGCGATTCATTTTTTCGTTATAATAACACTTATGGAAATCACGTTTACGTATCAGCCAGCTGAGCTGTGTAATGTGTTTTTGGGATCACATTTCCAAATCTTCTGCTCAAAAACTGCCGAAAGTTTTAAAAAAAAATATAACTCTACAAACCTCTCGAGCAAATATTTTGTCCGGGTTTCTTCACCTCCAGCCCTCTGCCGCGGCCCCCTCCACCGCCCCCGCCGCCACCGCCCTAGGACCGGGCGTGTGCGCCTGCCAGCCGCTGCCTTCACCGCCGCCCAGATAACAACGAAACGGGTTCTAAATGCACTCTAAAACTGGAGGAACAAACATAAGTTACGATCTGTAAACTGCAAGGCCTTCTACCCACTACTTGTCTTGAGGGAAATCTCAGAAACTATTAACCGGGCCCATCAGCATACACGGCACCCCCTGCCCGTCCGTGGCGTCTCGTCACGCCGTTCTATTAATATTTCGCCGCTTCCGCCCCTTTTGGTTTGGGCGGTTTGGGCCGGCGGGCGGCGCGCGGTGAGAGATTGCGAGTGGATGTGGCCGCGCCGAGTGGTGTGGATTGGTTTGGTTTGGTTTTTTCGTGTTTCCGGGCGCGTCAACGGCTTTCGTCATTTGTCCCGTTAGTGTAATGCATGTTTTTTCTCCGGAGATGGCGGTGATCCTCCCCCCGGATGGCGAGATCCGGCGACGACCTACCGTCGGCTAGTGGGGTCTCCCCCCCTACCAGTACTCTCCCACCAGCGGGGCACCGCCCCAGCCGGGACAAGCTGCAAGTTCCCGGCCAATCTCCCGCAATATGTGGTAGTGTAGTGCATGTTAATGTATGTGTGTGTGTAAGGGGAGAGGATAGGACAAGGAGGAGGAAGGACAAATCGCGCGCGGTCCGTGGCCCGTTTGTTAGGGTACTGCTCTGGCATTCGCCTGGTGTTGATCGGAGAAACCACGGAAAACTAAGGGAGGTAGAGAAGAAGTGGAGGCAAAAGACAGAAGCGAACGCCGAGAGCGGTACGGGACAGAAGATGGGATGAAACGGAGTTAGCGGTGAATGAGAAGTGATGATTAGAGACCGGAAAAATATGTAGTATTAAACGTCAAAATATGAACATAAATATGTAATGAAAACAGTAAGAATATGTAATAAATATGTAAAATCGAATAAAATATGTAATATTAAAACAGAATGATTATAAAACGAACATTTACATAATATGAAATTACATTTAGGAAAAAATTCCTAAACAATTTTTCAAAATAATACAGTTTCAAAAATCATTTGGAGAACACAAATTTATGCACGTTTTGCATCGTACCACATTCCCGTCAGTCGCAAAACCTTCATGGCGAACTGAAGAAACTACTAACTGAAGCAGGCGCACCGGCCTCTGAAAATATCCGACCGCGTCTTCATGTAGCGTACGTCGTGTAAACAGCACACAGTAATAATGTAAGAAAAAGTGTGATTCATTTAAAAAATACTTCTTTTCAAGGAAAAACAGCAATAACATTGAAGAAAATTGATAGAATAAAAAAATACTTTGGGAAAATAGCAAAATATGTAATATGGTACGAAATATGTAAAAATATGTAATGAAAAATTTTGATATTGTGTTAGGATTGCCCTGAATCGCCAAGATTACAATTTTTAGAACGATAAGTAGAAAGACAAAAATTATGTGTTACATAAAAATCCGGTTCTAGTGGCAATGGAGGTAGTGAAACGATATCGAAGATGGGAGGGAGAAGGTGAAGTGAAGGCGACGAGGGAGGGAGGAAGGGCAGAGGCGATGAGGAGCGGAGGTTGTGATGCTCGTGGAAGATGAAGAATTCAAGTACTGAAATCGCGATTTGCGATTAAGCCTACAGCATGAGATTCCGTGCACTTTTGTAGTGTTCTACGGAACATGACCGTGAGGTGCGCAGAAAATTCTGAGGGATTTTATGTTTTAAGGGCATTTTTTTCAGAAATTAATTCTCAAGGTCGCGAAACCACGACAAAGAAGAATGAGTAAACTATTCAACTGCTCTGGAGTACAACAATGCCATAGCAATAAGCACAATTAGAATTTAAGGGCTGGGGAAGCTGTTTGTAAATGTTGATATCTCGATTTTGGTCGATGTGTGGCTTACGTATCTTCTTACTCTCCTAAGCTATTCCTACGAATAAACAAGTAGTGACAAGACAGACCATACTCTCACCAATGTCAAGGTACTAACATTTACGAATGGCTGTAGTCTTGCTGTTCTTGGTGAGACTTCTCTTGTTGGTAGATCAAGATCTTCAATTGGGAGTCCAACCAAGGTAAAATCTGCGAAAGAAATAATGAGCAACACTTTAAGATTGAATGTCAATAACATGCGTCAATTTTTATTACCCAGATTTCAGAAAGTAAGACTAAACCTAAGTGCTTAACATGAAAGAAAGAACGGCGGGGCCAATTCGCGGTAAAAGCGTAACTATTACAGCAATTTCTAGCGTAACGAGAACATACACGGAGAAAAAGAACAGTTGCAGTATACCTGATCCATTATACTGTATCAAGGGAACGCATGATAATATAGGCCCAACCAGGTTCACTGTTGCTGTTTCGTGACGGAGATAGTTGGAACGAAAAGTTGCATCGTAAAGAGTCCCTTGTCGCACTCCTCTGAATTCACCTTGTCAGAGTGCACGGGTAGAAGCTGCCGAGCCCAAGCAACCTTGTTGAAAGAGTTGGCTATCTGCTCGGCATAAGCGAGCAACACAGGTTGGAGGATCCAGCCTACCGTCATGACGCATCCGGGCGAAACTGATAGAAGGAGCCGGCCTTCCGTGTCGGCTTGCACAGCTATACTGGTTGAAGGGCCAGCCGTACGTGTTGCAATATTGAAGCATTTCTTATTGGTGTTACAATTACTGATTGTTGACGGGTATAGGATGGGTTATACGTAGTACTTGCTATTAATAGAATATTCATTATTTTTGATCCAACAACAGATCTGTATATTTATCTACACAACCAGACACCGTAAAAATGGAAATAATTGCATAAAAATTATGCATTTATATATTCAGGTATCAGGTATATATATATATATATATATATATATATATATATATATATATATATATAATGAATATTCTGAAACAGCATGTACCTAAAATAAAATATTAGAATTTAACATTAAAATATTTATTTAGTAAAGTAAAATTTGTGTAAAATATAACATAACTCACAATAGAATGAAATATATTGACATAAACTTAATAGCTAACAAATGATAATGAAACATTGATGTACCACTTAATCATTTATGTGATCAGGTGGATTAAATACACAAGGAGACTAAGAACATGTTTACAGTCATTAGTAATTATTTCAAAAATATTTTAAAACTGTTTCACAAGTACATTTAAATAGCAACTTTTATTACTGATCCCCAAAAAACAAATTTAATTCACATTTATTTTATAAAAACGCCAAGATTTATTTAAATTATGGCTAAATATGTAGCTGAAAATTATTTTCGAATGTATTTGTTGTTTATTTCTTTTAACCTTTCATTTTACAAATTTAATATTCTTGTTTTATGTTTATATTAATTTTGGTTATTAAAAGTTCAATTCTATTAGTCCCTTCATTATACTTAGGGTTCGTGTATTCACTAGCACAAAATTCATCTACATAAAATTAACACTTAGTTTACAATTACAATGAATTCATAAATAGTTTACATACTGTTAAAATCAAAAAAGTATATGGAAGAAATCACCAACATAAATCATATTTATATTTTGTACTTCTGTTATTTCAATTTCTGTAATCTAAATGTACACACAATCTATAAAATAAAATAAAATTAGTTAAATTAATTTAAAAAGTGGAATTAAAATGTATTGCCCAGGATTGATTTACCTGCTGTGTCTGCAATTTGAATTAATCTCATTGCTTAGAAACCTCGTTGCCCATTTGACAATGAATAAGCTCATTGGCCTGCAATTACAAATCCTACACTCCCAACACGTTAATGTCATAACTATTGTTATTATCACCTGAATGCAACAATAAAAAATTATAGAGAAGAAAGTGCACTCAATAACAGTGAATAAATATAGTGAGAGGTCGGGATAAATCATAATTTTAGTATTGTGTAAGGTGGGAGAAAACTCATCACTTTAGCGTGGGACGAAATGATTGGCTTTCATTTTATTGGATGAGTCAAATAATAAGTTTTCTTAGCAAATTAATAACCAGTTCTGAAGTGACTTTTAAATTTGGCAAGTTATTTTTTAAATGCATACTTTTCTGGATTGCTTCAAAATTTAGGATTATATTCTTTGAATACTATTGATTAATTTCACACACACATAGATCACTACTCAGTATCACTGGTAACTGACAGTGATACAATGGAAGGGAAAATAATTAGGTGCAGACTCAGTCTGCTTGCATGCAAAAAATAAAATAAAATATGTTATAAAACCATGTATATAAAAAAATAAAATAAAAATGCATATTTAATTAAATTTTGTAAAATTGCCTATACCAATTCAGAAATTGAAAACAGCAGGATTACCTCTATTAAAGTCATTAAATATTGTTGAAGATATTACAATGTCTTTGAAATTTGTGTTTGGACATGCCAGTGTGACTGCTGAGGAAAAATTATAAAAACCAATAAATTCAAATTCAATTTAAAATTTCTATGAAATTTAAAGAAAAAAAAATTGTGATTCAAGAGCAGAAAATGCAGAATTTGATCTCACATTGGCTCAGATTTCATCTTACAAATATGCTCCAATTACATCTGGTGATGTAGTAGAATGTTCAAAAAGATTCATTTCTCACCAAAGGATGAATTTGACTGAGTAAAATTTTGAAAAGACAATGAAAAAAAAACAAGCTAAAATTTGATTGTGCATGTTTTGTCAAATTTTATTTGGCATATGTATGCAGGTTTTAGCATTTTAAAGGGCACGAGAATCATGTCTAGTAATATTGAATTGTTTTATTTCAAGAGGAAAGTATTTTATTCACTTGGCAAGGGAAATGTTTCAGAAAATTATCAAGGTCAACACTATTACAACAGTAATGACATTTCTTTGCCCAAGAATCATTAACACAATCTGAGATATTTTTCTCTGGCAATTTTGAAGATGAATAATAGCCAAAATCATTGCATGTTTGAGAATGCAGTGTTATCCTTACTATTTGCCACAAACAGCACACTGTGGAGAACCCTAAATTATGAAAAACTTGAAACCTTTTTTCCTTGGAAACCAAAGTAAAAATTAATAATCTTTCAAAAGAAAATTACAAATTGTCACACTCCATGAACTTGATTCAGAACTCTAGTTGTAAAATAATGTCCTGAAAAACCAGCATTTTGAAGTTAATGACACTTTTCTAGTGGGAATGTGAATTTTTTATATTACTCATACTCATTTGTAGTCATTCTGAGAGCACTACTAAATAGTACACATTGAAACTATAACGAAATTATAATACAAGTTATATTATCTAATGAGAATTTTAAAATAACTTGCCTGGTCAAAAATGATACACACTAAAATAATTGAACCATTAATGTATACACATTTTGTGAATGTTAAATACGAATGAAATCACAAAAGTCCATGATGCTTGCAAAATTAGCAAAATGTATATTGGCATCACCTTCAAATACATCTTCATGATTTTGTTATAGAATGCAATAGCCATTTAGAATTAACGATATCCATGAATATCTGCATCGATGAACCATCACCTGTTTCAATGACCAATTTCCATCACCTGTGCCAAAACTACCAGAAAAATAAAATTAATACAATAGTATTTGAAAATATAATTAAAGTGATAATTATTAAAAAATAAAAAAATAGAAAGTGTTTTACAGCAGTTTTTTTTAGGAATGCATTATTATTTTGTTCAATTATTTACAGAACATGATAGGCTTTAGTCTCAATTTAAATACACTAATCAAAATTCTGTACACTTATAACATATAGGAATACTACACAACAATTAATTCTACAATTTCTAATTGCCATTAATGACACTTCAAGACTATTAAAATTATTTCAATGAATTGGCAACATAATAAATATTATTTCTTTACATTTTAATACGAATTTGCAATGCTTAATCGAGTATTAAAAACTAATCAAATAACTTAAACTTTTTAATAGGTAAATAATGAGTTTGGAAGTAATTGAATTCTATATCCACTTAACAACATTAGAATTTGAATTGAAAGGATTCAAACCGATTATGTAAAACGAAATAATTGTTTATCTTGTTCGACATAAGCTTTTAGAGGAATTTTACAATTTACATTAAAATAACTTTGAGCTGGATTAATGGCCAAGTTTTGTAGGTTATAGAAATGCACAAACTAATATATGCCTTTCTATTATTACAACTCATGATAGAAATATATACGTACCTAAAAGTTGCAATTTCATTCCACCATTCTCTTTTAATCTTGGTTGACAATTCTTGTTTGATTTCAAATAGGCGGTGTAAATGAAGGTATCATTTTCTTTCGAACTTCATTCGCCCGTTTACTTCCAATGAAATAAGATTTTCACTTCAAAGAGGTATTTTATACTCTGTAGTCTGGCACCTATTAAAAGATATCCACCAATATCCTTTAGATTATAATCCACACTGATGCAGCACGATAAGTTTCAATACGGTACTTACCAGTGAACTCATAGTACGTTCAACGATTTGCTTTGCCAACGACGTATTTTTCTACAATAACAAATTGAAAACTTTCACAACGATGCGCTTTTCGCCACTTCGAAGAAATATTCCTGAAGGGCCAGTCACTCTCTTAGTCCTTCCAAAATGAACTGAATAGTAATGCCGATCGGCGGCGTGCCGTTGCGGTCCAACCGGCCGCGCGCTTCCTCTTGTTGACCCTTGACCCGCGGTTGACCCTTGGCTGATATCAAGACTTGTGTCTCGGGACAGCGAATGCGGAGCCACGGAAGTATGCGAAAATAGTCGAGCGGAACCGAGCCGTGGAGCGTTGATTTTCAGCGCGAAGCATTTGAACGATTTTAAAATGTTCGAGCGGATATCATTTCCACACTACTTTATTGAGGTACAAAACTTTGGTTCAGAGTGGATCCACTGTATACACATGTGTGTGTGTGTTTAACAGATGTTGAATGTTTTTCAATGTATATTTTCTTCAATACGTAATTAATCTGACAAGGTACCTGGCTGTTTTGGCCACCTAGTGCTTTGCAACATGATTAGGCTTGATAAGGCCGACAGGTCCGTTTATGAAGCAACATCAACCTCTCAGAAATCACAGGCCGGTTGGTCCATCAAGGTTGGTCTATCAAGGTCAGCAATCTTAGATGCTGTTTTAATTAGGAAAGGGAGTAAAGCCCCCAGGTCTCTGTTTCGCATACGAAGGTTTTGTGTAACTATTGAAATCTTGTTGGGAATTATGGTATCCTTTTTTTCAGTGTA